>MJUU01034120.1:83568-99418 GCA_002080025.1 Modiolus philippinarum | reverse complement strand
TTTCAAAACCGTTGTTGAAAATTGTTTTATTGACCGTCATTTTCAAAATGGCCACCAAAAAAGGCTGGAAAATTCAACATTTTCCGATTTCAATGAAATTTGATTTCCAAGTAGATATTGATGTTGCGACTTCAAAACAGATGTTGAAAATTGTTTGTTGACCGCCATTTTCAAAATGGCCGCAAAAAAAGGCGGGAAAATTCAACATTTTCCGATTTCAATGAAATTTGGTTTCCAAATACATATTGATGTTCACAATAGTCCTAAGTTGGTCCCCTTTCAAAAAAGTGTCTGTCAAGTCCGCATCATATCCAAGATGGCCACCAGCGCGTGAAGCCTGGTTTTATCATTGGACCCTATGGGAAAGTATTCAAAGATATTCTTCTCTGAAGCCGCAGACCCAATCGGAACCAAATTTGGCCAGAATAGTCGTTAGGTGGTTCCCTTTCAAAAATGAGTCCGGCAAGTCTGCACATCATCTAAGATGGCCACCAGCGGGGAACTTAGTTTAACATTGGACCCTATGGGGAAACATATTCCAAGATCTTCTCTTCTGAAAGTACTTGGCCAATTGGAATCACACTTGGTCACAATGGACCTTAGTTTGTCCCCTTCTTAAAATGTGTCTGGCTTGTCTGAACAGATTCAAGATTGGCATTCAACATTGGTATTATTATTTTTGACTGTATTTGTCAGCAATGGCCCAGGTGAGCGATACAGGCTCTTGAGAGCCTCTTGTTTAAATTACTTTCCTTCTACATGTTTTAAATTATCATTCTAAATAAAACTAAAACATTAACCTGTAAAATAACACAAATTGAAATATTTCTTAGTAATTTACATCTTTAAAGGGAACCCATCTGATTCGTTCTTTCGTTCAGTCCATCTGATTCGTTCTTTTGTTCATACGTCCGTCCATCAAAGTGCAGGTTCGCCTTTGCGGTTAAACTGATTTCTCGGAGACGGTTAGTCGGATCTTCATGAAAATTTGTACACTAATTCACCAAAACAATGACAAAAGTGAAGCAAAAATTGTGTTCAATTCCATTTGCAGGATGATGGATTGGGCATCTTTGTCTTGGGAGACACATTCTTGTTATACTTTTAAGAGTTTAACAGTTAAAGTAATAAAATGAGATTTACAAATTCCTACAGATACCTTGGATTACGTATGCAATATTTTGTATAGCAAAATTATTTTTCTCTACGAAATCAAGCAAATAGGAGCGTGCAATAAGTTTCCATATTACAGTAGTGCAAATATGATCAAAATTTCATGACGTCATTGACATCCCAAATCCCATTTTTACAGAAATTTTAGCGTTGCTATACAATTAAAGGGTTATTGCATGAATATTATCGTTCGTAGAATATATTTTGCACTCGTAAGCAATATAAAATTCTACAATATTCCCCAATATTCATGCAATAACTCCATATTATTACGTTTTAAAATTTTTTGATCAAGATCAATATTTTAGGGTTTCTTCAGTTTCGAAAAGTCAGCTCTAAAATGCCGCTTTATTGTTGTTCATAATGCTCTCTAAAAATATTAACTGATCCTTATTAGCAAATTTTGCTTAAAATTTAAGGCCTGTTTTTTTTTTATTCTAAAACATTAACCTGTTAAACATTGGGTTTTGTTTCAGTGTTTTATCTCTCAATCATTTGGTTAATTGGTTTATGAAACATTTAACCGTGGTTAAGACCATGTTTCAAGCTTGTTTCAAAATGGCGGACATGTAGTTTTATCTGAAACTTTAAACTTGTTTTATTATTATCTTAAAACATGTTAAAGGTTTGGATTAAAACATGTTTCAGGTTCTGTTTGACCTAAAACATGTTTGAGAATTGAAAAACAGGCCTATTGTTTGACTTAATTCATGTTGAACCAGACAGTGTTAGTTTTACTATTTAAGGTATTAGGCTATCAATGCACTTCAAATTTTACCTCACTACATATTTCATGAGTTATATTTGGATGCCTAATTTGCATCTGATAAGGCTTAATTATACTTAAATAGCCTTATATTTACAAATTCCCAGCACCTGAATCATTGACATATAATTTACCCACATTTGGTCATATTTTAATACGATAGTTATCATTTTCTCATTATTTGTTATTATATTCAAACAGATATGAACATATTTTGTCAAAAGAAGCTTTAGGATGATGTCATATCTCTATACAATGTTTATAGTTTTGCTTGGATTGTTTAGAACAAAAAGCTCTTTTCTTGCACTTGAAGGGTCAAGCAACGTAAATTTTGGTTCGTGAAGTATCGACTTGACTGAGCCAATGACAATTTGATATTTGATCTGCTGATGCAAGTATATGACTCTGAAGTTCTACGCTGATTTAAAAAGATACTGTAAACCGGGAAATTTTCGCGGCGGTTTTATTTTCGCGATTTTCGCATTTGGAATGGAAGCGCGAAAATAAATCGGCGCGAATATACTTGTCTATTATTGAAGTCAATGGTCAACAATTTGGCAGCGCGAAATCAAAATTGCGCAAACTAAAATCCTGTCCATTTGCCGCGAAATAAAGACGTCGCGAAAGTTTCCCGGTTTACAGTATGATATAATATGCAATTTCTCAATTCCCAGTGGTCCGTGGGCTAGAAACACTTTCCGTGCACCCCCTTCCGATCCAGACCGGTTTTTTAGTCCTTCTATGTCCCTCTTTAAAATAAAACATGCTAACACGAACATAACCTGCACGCATAGACAGTATAGGGCCACTTTTATAGAACACCCGAAAAATTATTGTATTTTCGTTTTAACATAAGTTTCATCTTTTAAGCTCGATAACTTTTTACAGATAAGTAATATGTACTGAAATTGGGTATCAAATTAAAGTTAATTTTATATGCCTTACAATGAACACAAGTTTGGGTACTTTACGCCCATTTTATGATCAGGGGATACAAAAAAATCTACCCCTACCCCTGCAAAAAATTGCGAAAATCTCGATTTTAGGCTGTCAATTCCTTTCAGATAAACAACCATCGTCATTTGATAGAGTTTTTATGCCTAACTTATCAGTTGTGATACAATGTTGGAAAATAAAACCATTAAAGTCCATAAAATTTTGATTTTCGGTATAAAATTTTTGAAAAATGGAATTTTTCAGAATTTAAGATTTTTCACATTTTCGACTTAAGGGTCGTAAAAATCTGAATATATATTTAATAATTGCCGATGCAATAATAATTTATGATATGTTAGCAACAAATTGTATGCAAAAATTTTAGTTTCAGACGTATTATAGGTTCATAAATGTCAAAATTAGTACCCCTCCCCTAAAAATTAAGAGAACATTTGAAATATTCAGGCTCTAAATGATAAAAAGATAATGTTTAATGGGAATTCTGGTGTGTATTTCACTAAAACTGACATGCAGAAGATCATTTAAGTACATTAAAACTTTTCAAATGGTCTGTTTTCGACTCTTCTGTCCAGAATTGTATGAAAAATGGGAAATTTTCCGTTTTTCAGAATTTCTGCTGTTTTGACTTTGAGATGCAATTACTTCATGAAATTGATATAGAACATGGAAATGTTGATTAAATATCGTTTCATCATATCTAAGCAATTAGAAAGTATGCTTTTAAGCCTTTTAGACTAACTACAGTCTCATTAATTACAAACATATTACCCCTTACCACACATATTCAACAAAATTTATTTCATTTTATTCAGCTTGAAAAGCTTAAACATTATATAAAGGTCCAATGATATATCATTTTCAAACACCAAAACACACAGAGCCTCCCATATATAAAAATTAAGATCATGCGCCCGGTTTATGGGCAGTTATTCAGCGATTTAAATATGAATTTCGGAAAATTCTGAAATACTGAAAATTCCCATTTTTCACGATAATCGTCCAAAATATTCAATTTTACCCATATTTTGGTGTCAAAATTACATATTATGATGTATCAAATGCATCTTTTGCAAAGAAAGTTAAACATTAGTATGCTTTGTTCATTTATATGTAGAGACGGTCATAATTTGGAGATTTTTAAGCTTAATTTTGTTGGGGTAGGGGTAGTCAAATTGAACACTCCTTATTTTTCTGAACAGTGTCTTTAAATAGCATATGTATCGGTTAAGACAATGAATTGGCATATCTGCAGATAAATCCTCCAGATTTGCCACATATACTGATTTAAAAGTGAATTTTGGACAAATCTGAAATGCTAAAAAAATCCATTTTTCATCAATTTTGGACAAAATATTGAGTTTAAGCTGACAAATGGGATTTGAAATACCAAATTATGATAGTATTCATACAACTTTGTTATATGCAACGCAGAATTTGCGTGTGGTGGTTATTTTTATCCCAACATAGACAAAACAATTGACAATTTTGGGGGAAATGTGTTGGGGTAGGGGTAAGATTTTTGGTATTTAGAGTCACATTCAACACCCCTTGTTTTTCTTAATAATGTTTTAAGACATCTAATGTATCGCTTAGAACAATTAATTGGCATATCTGCAGATATATTCTACAGATTTGATACATATTGCGATTTAACAGTTAACTATGGACAAATCTGAAATGATGAAAATTCCCATTTTTCATCAATCTGGGGAGAAATATTGAGTTTTAGTCGACCAATTGGTGTTAAAATACCAAAGCATGATGTGATTCATTCAACATTGTCATATACAACACACATTTTGTATGTTCTTGTTATTTTTATGCGAACATAGACCAAAAAACAACAATTTCAGGGAAAATTTGTTGGGGTAGGGGTACAATTTTCTGTAATCAGAGTCACATTTAACACTCCTTGTTTTTCCTGGCAATGTTTTAAGACACCAAATGTGTCGCTTGGTACAATTAATTGGCATAGTTGCAAATTTATCCTCCAGATCTAGCATATATAACGATATAGCAGTGGACTTTGGACAATTCTGAAATGTTGAAAATTACAATTTTTCACCAATTTCGGGCAAAATATTGAGTTTAAGTCAACAAATGGCTGTTAAAATATAAAATCATAATATAATTTATGCAACATTGTCCTATACATCACACATTTTGCGTCTTCTGGTTTTTTATGCGAAAATAGACAAAAAAATTGACAATTTTAGAGTAAATTTGTTGGGGTAGGGGTAAGTTTTATTGATATATGATGTATATATTACCTAAAAACGGCCATTTTTTGTTATGGTTGTAAAGAAAATATAATAACCTTTCATTTAATACCTATTTTAAATGATATTTGTTAACTAAAAAATAATATTAGGCAAAAGAAAGACAAAACTTATTCAAAAACGAAATTATTGTATTTGGTAGATTTGAAAATAAAATTTTGGTCATCTAAAATATGTTAACATTGTCGTAACCTATTTTATATTGAAGAAATTAGATTGAAAAGGCAAAATCAATTTTCAGAATCGGGAATTGAGATGCACTTCGGGTTCTCTAAACCACCAAACTTACGCAATTTCAATGAAAATATCAGTTTTTTCGTCAATATTTCATTTGGGTAGGGGTACGTTTAATTGCGCTATAGAACGTATTGGGCATGAAAATTGTAAAAACTTGGGTTCTTTGTAAAGCTCATACAATAAGCAATCATTTGATACCTCGTTTCTATATCTTGTCAACATTTTGAAGCAACTGAAAGAAAAACTTTAACGAAAAACGAAATTTTCAAAAATTTCTGTATGTGGGGCTAAAAATGGGCCAAATTCCCCAAGTTTGTGCAGGTTATGCTCGTGTTAACATGTTTTATTTTGAAGAGGGGATGTATGCGGACTTAAAAAATGGGTGGGGTTCGGAAGTGGGGGGTGCACGGGGGGTTATTCCAGCCCATGGACTATGGGGATCGTTTTTGCACATAAGCGTTGCACTCTCTCTGTATTTCAGTGAAGACAGATTTGTGCACTGAATTCCTTTGTGAAGATTTGTATATCATTCTACCTATTCTGTCTCTAGATCCACCATAGGATAAGTTTTTTTTATTATTCTTTGGTAATATCCAGGTGCAATAATCCTACTTGTCACTTTACCAGTTTCAGATGTTCTATATAATACCTGTATACAAGCGTATAAAACAGTCTTAGGATTAGCAGGAAATAATATGAGCTTTTTGTTGCATGGTAATATTTTGAATAAACATAGAAAACAGCCTGCTAAGCTCACCTCGTTGCGCAGCATTGTCACATGTTGCACATGTCAGTTAACAGGAATGGACTATTATCATTCTTTTTAACAGATTCAGTCATGCATTGTTGTTGTCATCGAAAAATGCATCATACATACCAATATGGTTGATGTGGGCCATGTCATTAAGCGGGAATAGACTTTAACCATTCTACCTCACCAAATTGCTCATGCGTAAAATGTAGAACACAGACAGCATCAGAAGCATGCATTGTTGTTGTCATCCAAAAATGCATCATACATACCAATATGTTTGATGTGGGCCATGCTAGTAAGTGGGAATGGACTTAAACCATTTTACCTAACCAACTCACTCATGCTCTGTGATAAATTTGTTACGATAGCTTTCCTTTCACAGTTATTCAGAAATGCCTTTCTCTGAAGTCACTACTACAGCAAAAATACCATACCTTCGCTTTTCCTGGAGAAAATAATCTAACACTGATCATTTTCTTTTTAGACACAGGTTTAGCTGTCACCTCCTGTTCTTCTGATTTGGGTAAAATTTTTCGTTCCGTTTTAGTTGGTGTAAACAGCAAGGGTTTCTTCACTTTTCGCGGTGTAGGTGAATGCCGTAAAGGGCGTTTTGCGGAGGTTGATGTCTTATCGGGAGATACCTGCAATTGTATTGCAGTTTGAACATATTTGTCTCGTAACATTTTCAATAAAGACATTCTTTCATTGTTCAATGCTTCCACTTTGTGGCCAATGTCAAATTCTATTTTTGATAGCTGTTCAATTTGGTGAAGCAAAACCCACATATGTAGCGTGACATCCCATCATTTGCACATAATATACCCTAAAACTTCATTTAACTGATTGGAAAGTGTAAAAGTTTCTGTAAATATTGTTCTCCTGTGTTTTTTGGGCAAAATGTTGTGGCATAATCGGCAGGTTTCCACTGCGGTCGCCATTGTTTACATTTTTGCATACACGTGTGATCGCTGCGTGATCGTTTGTATGACGCTTTTTGATTGGCTGCAGCTAGACCCTGCTGCATCAAATGAAAACTATAACAGCGGAAATTACAAAATCGGACTCAATCCGCCAAGGTTGAAGAGGAGAGGAACGGATCGTAACCCTTGGCTAGCGAAGATGGATTTTATATAGAATGATAATATTGAAACGTAACCTTTAAAGTAGATAGCAGATTCTATATTAGATATCAAATGTCTTGTTTTCAAAGAACAAGAAATTTTCAAGATATTGCTCAAAATATCTGTTTGCAACCAAGACTAGTTAAACTTTTTTTCTACTTAGAACTTGATTGAATGATTGATACGTTGAACAGCAGAATATAAGTGAATACTTTGAAAAATTTACTATAGAATTTAATCGATATTTAAGAAAAACAAATCCGAGTGTAAAATCGAATATAAAAGATGCAAGATATTCAGTTTGCATCCGTTTAATTACCTTTTAGATCTTATAACCTGACAATTTTACACACATACTGGCCTGTCACTGATACTACCAATGTCTACTGAAATATATGATGATTCTTGTCCAAACCCTTCGGGAAGTTTTGAGTTTGATTTTTCTTCCTTAGTGCGACAGTGTGTTACCAGCAGACTAGGCTCGTTGAAACAGCGGGCAGTTTCGCGGCGAGCACTCCTTGACCCATCTTTCAAAATAACGTATTGTCATTTCCTCTCCTTTCAACATTGTGGTCATAGAGTTAGTAATCTACCCATATTGGGTTTTATCCGTATGTTTATTATACTATGATAATGTGGAGGTTTGGATACCCATAAACCGGTTTAATCCAACCGCTGGCTTTTGCTAGTGTCATTACCAAGTCTTGCTGTCCCGATCTCATATCTTTTGTCTTATTTGTGTTTTTTTCCTGTGCAGTTCTTTGGCAGATTGCAAATATAAAGGCATAGATAAACATTGTCGATTTGATATACTCATTTAAAATTTTACCAGTACAGATGCATTTAAAGTTTCTTACCCTTTGTGTTACCCCTTTAAAACGCACCTTTTAATTATTGAGAAGGCAGTTGCAAGATTTATGTAAAAGAACAATAAATGAAATCGCATGTACAGATAAAATTTATAATACATCAAAATATATAGTGATATTCATATAGTTACATGATTCATGCAAATATGTATATATAGTGGTAAACAATTAAAATTTTACAAAAATAAAAATGAACAAATGAAAGTATATATAAAGCTTTACAGTATATATATATATGCAAAAAATATCAATGAAAAAAGGTAAATATTATCAAATATCATTTTAGTATCATAGTTATCAGTGTCAACATCTGAAGTTTGTTTGGAACTTAAACAAACCGGATCATAAAAACCTGACATGGTTAACAATTAGTGCGTTATTATTTATTAGTGCTGCACAAACGATAAATAATAACGCGAAAAGGCAATATTGGCCATTGCTTACGCGTTTTCAAAACTTATTCAATCTCACAAATAATAACACTTTACTTCATCATGAAACTGAGATCACGGTCAATAGCAAATCAGTCGACTGTTAAGCAAAATCAAAGGCTAATGAACACACCTAACTCATAGTTAACGTTTATGTGAATCTGATCTCAACAGACTGTGAACGGATGAAGGTACCCAAAATTATTGAATAAGCCAATGCTATTCTTCCGGCTAGCCGGAAAAATAGATAAAAATGTCTATGCTTCCAGCCAAAAATTAAATGCACAAGTTGTTCGATTTAAACAAAATCAAAAACATTTTTTTTGCTTTTAAAGAATCATAAATCTTATTAATTTACCTTTATTGGGTTTTCCTTTTGATAATGATATTTTTTTTCGATATTGAAACTATTAATTTTTATCCGAATTTCAATGGCTAGAAAAATTTCGTAAAATATTTTTTTCTATTTTTCCGGATAGACGGACAAATAGTAAAATTTGTCTATTTTTCAAGCCATAAATGATCCATACTGCAACAAATTATTTACGCAATTTTCGATATCCAACGGCTTTACAATACTTTAAACTTACTCTTATTTCACAGAAACTGCAAGTAGACGACTTATACAATATTATATTTATTCATATGTTACAAATCATCATTAACTTTTATTACTGTGAACTGCCGGAAAAAATAGACTTTTTTGTCTATTCTTCTGGCTTGCCGGAAAAATAGCCACTTTGTATTAAATATGCCAAATCATTTCGGTTTTAATGTTTATGGTGGCCAGATAAAAATTTTTGTTTGTTTTTTTTTCAATCAAATAATTTTATTGCCCTTATTGCTGTAAAAACAAATTACTTAGTCTACAGCATTAAACTAAGTATCCTTGTAGATTTGTTTACTAACAATCCAGGGAGAATAGTCTGTAAAACGAATTAAGTTAATCTTAATCTGATTATAAATAAAAATATCACGCTGTTCATAATATGTATAAATTAATCAGTAATTTTTCTGTTATAATTCAGAGATATCATTTTTCTGAGCGTATTCGAATTCAATTTTTAAAAGTTTTTTTTTTCAAACATTGCTTTTTTTACTATTAATTTCGTATTATGACAAAACTTTCAGAAGCTTTTCTTACTCTATTTCATTTTTTATTGTAAAATTCATTAAACAATTTGTTGGATTTGTTGAAAAAAATTTTTTTTTTGACCGCAAGAGAAAAAGCTAGCCGTGATAGCAATCGGATTCGTGTGTCACTTACTATCAAGCTTAGTTTGTAGTTATCATTGTGTCAACTTTGCAATTCGTTTTGATACCGGCGACATTCGATTTCTCTTTATTGCACATTAATTGGTATTGTCAAGAACAAAACAGATGATAAATATTATAATAAATAAATAATATACATGTAAAACCATTGTATGACAATTAAAATGTTGTTGAAAAATAGCGACTTTAATTGGTACTAACTTTGAAAGAAAAAACATGTGGAATTGGAAATAATAGAATTACTATTAACAGCTGGTAGAAATATACACAGTTTTCCTATAGGAAACAGTGGTTCTCTTAATGATGGAGATGTTTTAGAAACCGGAAAAAAAGGATTGTGTATCGATTGTGTATTAGTTGTGTACATACAATACACGTGGATCGGAATCATTCTGTAAATAGTACTTAATCCTTTTCCGTGAAGAAAAGGGGTCTTTTAAATACTTTGGCACATTAGGAGGTAGTGTAAATATCTTAAAACACTTTACTAGGCGCTATAAGTATCGGCAACCCTGTACAAATAGAATGCTTTGTCAAGTTTTGCCCTGGGCGACTAAAAAATAAAAAAAGTCCTCTTCCACTATTAGTCACTAATTGATTAAAATTCTAATAGTTATTTGAACAATAATGAGCTTTCAGTAATGTAGAATAGGTCTTTATATTTCTGTAGTTACTGACTATAATAATATTATCATTTATTTCATATCTAAGGACTTTGGAGATATCAATTTTTATCCTTGTCGTTTGCCAAAAATGTACTTGACAGTACAAGAGTAATTTCAGAGTAACTTTCATCAAAATTTTTGTAACAGAGTACGAAATGTTCAAGGGTTATTATGCGACTTTCAATTTAAAGGAATGATAATAATTTTCTTATGACATCCAAGAATTCTTTGTCATATGAACATGACGTAAAGAAATGATTTTAGTCATCTTTTTGTCCACAATAATAGCACCAATTAGCTAACAATGCTTTGTAATGGTAATATATAGTGAAGTAGTTTCCACTTAAACATTTTGTATTTGTTGATGTTTATAAAGCGGAAAATGAACATAAATGAAATTTTATACTGAATGTTTATTAATTGGTTTTCCCAGATTACAAGAACCAATGGTTTCTCGTCTTTTACCAACCCAGTAGCCAGTACTTCGGTGCTGGCCCGAAAACCGATTATATTTGAAAATTTGCAATATCTAAATTTAAGAAAATTTTGTTCAAACCTAAGGAGTATCTCCCTCTTACATAGCTCTGTCCTTAGCTGGTTTTGGCTTTCCTATTTAGATCCTGTTGGTAATTTGTTCTCTATCAGCGTTTACACATATTTCGGTTCATGGATTTCCAAGTGTTTTGATTTAATCTGCACTGATGAGACATAAGTTGTCGAAATGCGCATATGCAGAAAGTAAATTTACAGTGACTTCGGTATTTAGTTATTAGTACAGTTGAATTAATTTCTTTATTAATGGCTTTGAAAGCTATAATAACATAATTCATCATCAGGTTTAGTGTATTTTCTTGTCTGATATTAACTTTAGTTTCGTATGAAGTTTCATTTTTCAAAACATTTTGCCAGTGTTTAGGAATGGCTTGATAAAACTCGGTTATCCAGTTTTGATGATTTTTTTATTTTTGACAGTATGCTTTTTCTGAAATGCATCCCTTTTCATATATTATACCATTTATGTAAACTGTATTGTTTCTTATCAATTTAGGAAATATTAAGCTTTCTTATTTATGGTAATAAATTGGTTTCCTAATATAATCCGTTTTCTTATTTCAAGAAAGTTATTTTGGAATTTTTGCTTGACCTCCCATTAAAGATACCCAGGTTTTTATTAATTCTTGATAAAAATCTGGTATCGTCTTAAGTGTATTTATGTCCAACAGGTTTATGTTATTCAAATTTATTTGAAATTAAAAGATTATTGCCAAATTTATTGACAAAAAAAAAATGGAATTATTGTCCTATTTCCTTCTACACGGTTTTTGAGTCTCAAAATCAAACTGATCCTTATAGCATTGATTTAAGCATCAGTGTCCGTCATTCGGGCCCTCCTTCACAATAAATTTGATAGTATGAAACATTTGATTTGATCCCTTTTTCCATTCCAGATAATTATGTAATAACGTTTCAACTTTTGAAGGTATCGGAAGCAATGCATATGATATTTGGAATTAATTTGGATTTAACGACTGCTATTTTACCTAAGAGTGTTAAATTACGTTTATTCGAGTCAGATATAAGCAATTAACATTTTTATTGTTTTTCAAAATTTAATTTTTGACATTGAGTTTTGTTATATCCCAAATAGAATCCTAAACTGTTGACTGCATCTGTCTTCCAATCCGTCTTTTTTATGTTTTAGTTTTCCTAACCAAATTCCTTCGGTTTTGTTTCGATTTATTTTTTAATCCCAAGAGGCTTCAAAAAGTTTCAATTAAGTTCATTGCTAGACCGACTTCGTTAGGATATTTTAGAAATAAGGTTGTATCATCGGCTAGTTGACATATTTTTAGCGAGCAAGTCTTGCCATCTAACTTAATATGATAACTTTTAATTTTTTTTTCTCTAAGTTAAATTGCCATGATTTTAATTGCTAAACACAAAAATAAATGAAGAAGCCGGACATTTTATCATACATAGAATATCAAATTGTTCTGAAATGTAACCATTATTAAGTATGCATTCTTTAGTATTAATATACATACTTTGAACCCATGTGATAAAACTGTTTTATCATATATTTAGTTATAAATTCAAGAATCCTGCATGTGTAATACAGACGTCATGTTTCGTCCTGTATCTTCACCCCGTGATGATATCGATATAAGTCACGGCTGCTACCCTTTATTACACACCTAAATAAACAGCTGCGCCAAGAGCGCATGATACGCCCGTCCCCACTTTAAAGCAAACTGATTAAATGATTCTTGAAATCAAAAACTCCATATGAACAAACATAACAAGGGACTTCTGATATGTATCAATTATTTCATCTTCTGTTAAACAGTCAAAAATGTATATTGGTTTAGGGGTAGTAATGTCTTAAAATAAAAGAATATTATTAATGTGTAGACAGAAATTGCAATTTCATACTTTTTTGAAATAATCAAAGTCCCATAACTCTGGAACGAAAAATCCGACGATAAAATAAAACAATAGGAAGCTTTCTTCTATCATACCCAACAATCCTGCAAAGTTTCAAGAAAAATAATCAAAGCGTTCTCTAGTTAGAGTACGACATGTGGACGAAAACTGCAATTTCAAGCTTTTTTTGAAATAATCAAAGTCCCATAACTCTTGAACGAAAAATCCGACGACAAAATAAAATGATAGGGAGCTTTCTTCCGTCATATCCAACAATCCTGCAAAGTTTCAAGAAAAATGTTCAAAGCGTTCTCTAGTTAGAGTACGACGTGTGGACGGACAGACAGACGGACAGACGGACGGACACCGGTATACCATAATACGTCCCGTCAAAGACGGGCGTATAAAAATCTGTATCAAAATTCACGTGTTATTTTAATTAGAAAACTACTAAGACCTTTGTTCTTTTTCAAATATATGATAAACAGTATATGACATGGGTAAATCCGTATTACATGCTGTATCAACCCTCTACCAATATCATCCCTCAGGCAAGCCTTCGGGATGATATTGACGTCTCGGGTTGATACAGCGTGTAATACGGATTTACCCATTTAATATTCTACATTTTAAACCCAAATTTTTGAAAGCTCCACTCTAAAGAATCTAAGAAAAAGTCTTGCTCCATCAACTTGAAATTTGTCTAAGTAATCAGTTATATCCTGAATTTGTCGAATGTTAAATCCAATATATCTATTAAAAAGGTAGCCATTTGGTAGAATTTGTTTCAGACGTTGAGCTAATACAAGAGCTAGTAGTTGGGCACCATAATTCAACAAAGTGAATGGTCTGTAATTGTCTAAAGAAAGAGGGTCACCTTTTTTGTATATTAATAAGATCGCACCAACTCTTTTGAGTTCATTAATTCACCTGTTAATTTTCCTGTTTTATAACAGAAATTGAAGACATTTAGGATTAAGTCTTTTATTTCAGTCTAAAAGGTTCTGTAGAATACAACATTTAGTCCGTCTAGTCCTGGGGCTTTGTTTAATTTCATTGTGAAATGTGCATTCTTCAACATTTATCAGGCCTTCACAGGAATTACTGTCTTTTTCTGACAGTTTTTTTTTCATATTGCTTTATGTCATTTATGTATTTTGTGTATCTTTGAAATGTGATGTTGATCGTAAGTGATATTTTTTGTTTCGTCATGAAGTTGAGTGATGGTTTTTTTTCTTTGTCTATTTTTTTTCTAGTCGGAGAAAATAACTAATAAATATCTTCAACCAATTTTGCTCTTGATTTAATCTAGTTTCCTTTATTTTATTTTTTACTATACAGGCTACTTACTCTGTTTTAGATATTTTCTACTAATTTTAGAAGATTCTTATTATTAGTTTGATTATCATATTCAATATTTAAAAAAAGACCAAATAAATGTTGGGGTGAACTTTGTGACTTCAAATAAATATTTTACTATGACAAGTATTAAAAATTCATGACATATAAAATTCGCACACGAACAAAACACATACAAACTAAACAGAATATATTCATAGACAGAACAAATAAGAACAGGTGCAAAGAATACACAATTATTTACAAATTTTACAACAATATTTACATTGGGTACATGTAGACAATTACATTTATCGCAAAGGATATACTTTGTCTGATTTGAAAATTTGTACGTTCAAATTCGCAAAATATACTGCAGCAATATGAAGTTTCATTGAGATGCTAGGACGTATAATTTTCAACCTTAACGTCATCTTTGTGTACTTATCATAATGGTGGACTTCTGATTAAGAATCAGACATAAAATCTTTTCTACACATCTTGGACAGTATTTCCAAAGTTCTATTAATAGCATATTAACATACGTATAGAAATTTCACACAAGTATTAACAATTAACTCTTCTGCCCCTTTTATAGTTTCAATGATAAAAATATCAAATCTCCAATTTATTAAGTCTCTAATTTATTAATACTCGGCACATTTTTACCATTTGTGAAGTTTCATCAAATAAGAGACACAATAATCATCCTGACATTGTTTTGTATATATATATATATATATATATATATGACCAGTTAATCGATTTGGAAAATAATTCCTAGAAATATACGCATTAATAATGATACTGTGAAAAATAAAACTATAATATTTAATGATACGTCTTAAATGTTTCCCAATAGACCTTTCGGAAATAGCAAATTGGTACTATATTTTCCAATAAAATTTGTGAATATTAATAACATGAGACAAATATTAAACTAGAGGTACTGTGGTCTAGCGGCCCACACATACCCCCCGCACTAACTGCTTTTCAGACTTCCAAACATAAACTGTCCTTGACGGACTATTGATACCCCCCGCACATGCTTGAGATGTCTATACTTTAGTAAGTGAAAGCTGCAAGAGGAGTTCAATACCTAAAATGGATACACTTTCAAAAGACACAGTGAACAGATTATTTGTACAACTAAATGCTTCCATTGGATTTTTGTTTTCTCCCACTTTAGTCCTGAGAGAAACAGAAAGACCGACTGAAACTAATATCTTTGAAATCCAGAATAAATTACAAAATTAAACCAAATTAAATGAATAGCTAAATATATACCTTTGTGAAAGAATATTTTTGGAAAATTATATCAAGAAATAAACATAGTGAATTGACTAATCAGAACACTTTAAATATTACTGCTGATTACATGAATGAAAAATGTAAGGAGAATCAGCCACACATACTCACCATGAAATCTGTATGCTTTATTTTCTTCCACTTTAGTCCAGACACAAAAAAATACTGACTGAAACTTATGGCCCTCGAATTTCTGAGGCTAAACTAATATATATAGATTACACAAAATGTGTACACTATCAGGGGGGGGGGG
>MJUU01034120.1:58582-73074 GCA_002080025.1 Modiolus philippinarum | reverse complement strand
GGATGCTGACCTCCCATCAGAGATGCATGCACATGCAAGGTTAGATGATCCTACCATGTACAGTGACTGAGATCTGAACTCGGACGTAAACTTGAATGTAAGTCACTCAAGCAGAAAATATAGGTCAAAGTGACCTTATTTTGCCTGGATGCTGACCTACCACCAGAGATGCATGCACATGCACAGTTAGATTATTGTACTATGCATAGTAACTGAGATATGAACTAAAATGTAAATTTGAATGCAAGCCACTCAAGCGGAAAATATAGGTCAGAGAGACCTAATTTTCTTGGAGGCTGTGAGTTAGCCCAAGATGCACCTGCATGCAAAGTTTGATGACCCTACATTGCATAGTTACTAAGATATATACCCAAATGCGGACGCGGACGCGGACACGGACGCGGACGCCGGGGGTACTCCAATAGTCCCCCTCAACGAAGTCCCCCCCAACTTCGTTGAGGCGAACTCAAAATTGTAGATATTCTGCAAATTTGCAATTTTGTCCCCATTCGGCCCCTCATAGCTTGGAAAAGATACAAGTTGTCAAAAATCTGATGGTGCAGCTCTATGTTTATTTTCAAGAGGAATCCATTACAAAAAACTGCATCAAAATCGGACTAAAAATTAAAAAATTGAAATTTTTGAAAATCCCCCCTTTTGGGCCCATTTATCTCGTGAAGGGTATATGCCACGTAAAATCCGTTGACATACTACTGATAGGAAATTTTATTAGGAACACATTGAAAGAAACCCCATCAAAATCCAATAAATAATAAATATTCTACAACCAAATATGTGAAAACACCCAATTTTTCCCTTTTTGGCCCCTTTTTTCAAAACGGGAGGGGTCAAAATAACCAAAACCCACCACAGCCTTCCTTTTGTGCCAAGGAACACTGTGTAAAAATTTCATAAGGATTGGTCAACTGGAACTTAAGTTATTGACCAAAAACAAAAGTGTCTACAGACGACAATGACGCCGCCGACAACGACGACAGCGTCATACCATTATACGACCTCAAATTTTTTGCGGTCGTATAAAAACAATTGACAGTTTGATGATCTTATTTTTAAGTTACAATACACCGAAGCAAAAGTGAGAATTGGGATATTCTTAAATGGAAATCCAAACAAACATATTAGAGGCAATCTGAGAAATTATAAAGACTAAACAAATAAACATAAACAAACATGTACGCGACAAATCTAAAGCACTAGTAATGCAAACCCCTACAAAGTGATGCGTATGATTACAAATTTACCGGTAAGCTGAACTCCTCGGAATTTTTCTATTTATAGATTAGGCATTGTTTAGCGAGGGACGGATGTGACAAAATAAGCAGGTTTAAATGCTCTTAAGATGTATAAAATGACATTACCAAATAAGATGGTTTCGGTTCGTTGGCAAACCCTTATAGTGGTTTACAATGGAATACCCCCTAAACCTAGAGAATGACATGCCCCATACAACGTATTTGTGTCTGCAAGATATATGATGCTGCCGCTTTTACGTACAAACGCACAAACGAACGGACTGACAAGGGTAAAACTTAACCCCCAACCCCACCCCCCCCCCCACCCCCCACCCCCCGAATTGTAGTCTCGGGGGTTCAACCAACAAAACGTGACCAGCTAGCATCCTTAACTTTTTCCGCTTGTGCCACACGTGAGTGGTATACAAGAAGATTATAGAGAGTAACTAATAAAATTTCATCAATGTTAGATGTTTCAGCATGATTTCAATCAAACGTAAGTACGTGTTGTTACCATTATTGAGTAAATTTTGTGGTTACTTATATAAATATACTTTTTTTCTACATGCCCTTGTAACGTGCGGTATTTGGGATTTGGATCAGTCACGGTTACTTTTATCTTGTTGTTACAATCAATTCTTTTAGTTGGCCTTTTACACGTTCAAGCATTTGGCCTTGAGTCAACTGGGTCTTCTTAACACAAAATAACCATCAACACCAAAGGACAAACATACTAGCTATTCAGGTATCAAAAGATGGACTAAGAATAAATTCGTTTTAAAATGTCTATTAAGGGAGTGGCATAAGAGTTGCCACTTTGTGTGTCAACTGCAATAACCATTCCAATGCAACCATTCTTATTTCTTGGATGGTTAGTAACATAAACGGCTGTTCCAGAATCTCCAGGCTTAAGGGGAATTTGCATCTGAATTTGATTAAACATCATCACTGGTCTTGCTGACTGTGAATTCCGCAGTTGTATATGAGCAGGAAAGCTTTGCAACAAAGGATGAGTAGATTGTCCATTTACATTTGCAGCTGTTGTAGTTGAACTGAATAAATTTATGTCTACATCTGACTGCTGAGGAAATTGCACACTACATTTAAATCGACCTGAAGTCGCACCGTGACATGAAATCTCTGTTAACCTATCTTTAAAATCAGCATACTCCAAACAATTTTCGTTTAGATATGGTGACTGCAAACCTAAAAATACAAAAAAAAAAGAAAAAATTATTTGAAATTGATGTATGACAGTATCGGTTGCAAAAATAGTTAAAACAATAAATGATGTCTCTTTCCTGATTTTAAAAGATTTTTTGTACAAGTATTTCAAGACGACTTAATTTATACACTGTAAATGGCAAAATTTTGGCAGGGTCATTGTTTTGGTATACAAACATTTCAGAAGTAGTAATTTTAGACGATATCATAGCTTTCACTATTACATCTCAAAATAAAACTATTGCCTGGGGGAGCGGATTTTCTTGATCGCCAAAGTAGCGAAAATGACCTCATGCAAAAATTTCCACGTTTAATAACAAGTAAAGATTTGAAGTCAATAATAACTATAGATATTCATTCAAACATTTGTTTTGTATCATACATTTTGCATGTCATTAATTACTGAAGGCTCCGAATTTAAGCATATATGGCTCAACTATGCAAGATGCCTTTAAGCAACACTTCGGTATTGTTATATTTATGATTGAATTCGCTCATCTTAATCAAAATAAGATACAAATCCCTGAACGCTTAATTGGTGTTCGACACTTCTTTGAAATGTTAGAATTTCTACGAAATGACCCTTGATGTAACCTCTTTTCAAACTTCCTATTTACAATAACTTCTTTATCGTTTGTGTGTTAATTTTTAATAGGTTTATATAATATTTGTTCATCATGGTTCATATCTTTTTTCTATAACCTTGATCTTTCTAGTTCATTCATATCATATTATTCATCCCAATACTTCATAAAGTAAAGTAAAAAGGGAGTAGTTAGAAATAAGAAAATAACAAAATACCGAAGTCAGTGTCAGTGTTAGTTTATTTTCTGCATATGCGCATTTCGACAAGTTATGTCTCATCAGTGCAGATAAAAAAGAAGTATTTGAAAGTCCATTGACCGAAAAACGTGAACAATGTGATTGTAATGTTCGGCCATTGTAAGTGTTTCCTGTTATCTTTCCTTCATTAAGCTGATTAGGAACAAATAACCAAAAGGATATAAACAGAAAAGCCGAAATTCAGCTAAGGACACTGCTTTGCATGAGGGAGATACACCTTAGTTTTAATCAAAATTTGCAAAATTTAGATATGGTAAGTTTTAATAAAGTCGGGTTAGCACCAAAGTACTGACTACTTAGTGAATACCTTCGGGCACTAACAGTCCACCAGCAGAGGTATCGGCCCCGTGGTAATAAATAACAACATACTGTAGTCAGTGTTATTTAATTTTCTAAATATGCGCATATCGACAATTTAAACCGTTGTCAGTGTCAGTTAATTTTCTGCATATGCGCATTTCGACAACTTATGTCTCATCAGTGCAGATCAAACCGAAGTATTTTGAAGTCCTTTGACAGAAAAACGTGTAAAAGCTGATGGAGAACAAATAACCAAAAGGATATAAATAGAAAAGCCAATATTAATCTAAGGACAGAGCTATGCATGAGGGAAATACACCTTAGTTTAAGAAAAAATGTTGTAAAAATTTAGATATGGCAAGTTTCAACAGTCCACCAGCAGAGGCATCGGCCCAGTGGTAATAAATAACAAAATACTGAAGTCCGTGTTAATTTATTTTCCGCATATGTGCATTTCGACAACTTATGTCTCATCAGTGCAGATCAAACCGAAACATTTGGAAGTCCATTGACTGAAAAACGAGGAAAAAGCTGGTTGAGAACAAATAACCAAAAGGATCAAAAAAGAAAAGCCAAAATTCAGCTGACAGAGCTTTGCATGAGGGAGATACTCCTCAGTTTTACTTCTTTTGGATTATGGATTTCCCTATTATTTGACTTAATGCTGCTGATGAGAAGTTACTCCTTGAAACACGTGTACAGCATAATGAAATTTACTGTTTTTGTGCAACTTCGGTATTTTTTGTATTTAATACAAAATTTTGTAAAATTTAGATATTGTAAGTTTCAATAAAGTCGGTTTTCCTGTCAGAACCGAAGAACTGACTACCGGGTTGGTGAATACACTCGGGGACTAACAATCCACCAGCAGAGTCATCGGACCATTGGTAATAAAAAACAAAAAACCGAAGTCAGTGCTAATTAAATATAGCTCTATAATGTGACCTGTTTGGTATCATTATCTAATAGCCGTATAAAAATTATAATTTATTAGAACAAAATGATAAAACATGAAACATACACAAGAATTAACAAAGCTTTTTCTGTTTGTACACTGCACGCTGAACCCCTTTCAGGATCCTCTTAAAGATGAAAGGTAGTATCTGTAGAAGTATAAACAGGCATTTCCAAATGAAGAAACATTTTCAATAGCTAGATCATGTATAACACACGGACAGTAAGTATATGGATAACAGGCATTTTTACAACTTATGTCTCATCGTTGCAGATCAAACCAAAGCATTTGGAAGCCCATTAACCTAAAGACGTGTAAAAGCTGATAGAAAACAAATAACCAAAATGATCTAAATAGAAAAGCCAAAATTCAGCTAAGGACAGAGCTATGCATGAGGGAGATACTCCTCAGTTTTAAACAAAATTTTGTAAAATTTAGATATTGCAAGTTGCAATAAAATCGGTTTTCGGGTCAGCACCGAAGTACTGACTACCGGATAGGTGATATGATATCGAGATATCCAGAACTGAGTATCAACTTTTCAAGAGATTAAACAAGAGGCTCTCAAGAGCCTGTATCGCTCACCTGGGACCTGCAGCACTATAATTCCAAATTGATGGTCCGTCTTTGGTGGTGTATGTACATAAGAATCAGAAACTTTTTGTAAAATTTAATTAAAATTGTTCAAGCAGTTTCAGAGAAGATTTTTGAATGCAGTTTCCAAACTTAAGGGACTAAGTTAATCTACGTTCCCTGCTGGCAGCTATTTAACACAAAACTTTGAAGAGGGTCACATAAGGACTATCATATCAAAACTCTACTGAAATTGTACAAGCAGTCTCAGAAGAGAAGATCTTTTTTATGCATTTCCCACTGGGTCCAATGTTAAACTATGTTTTGCTACTGGTGGCCATGTCAGAAGACGGATCAGCACCAAAGTAACAAGCTTGGTCAAATCAAAATATCACAAGTTTCATCTATGCAATATTTAAATTGAATCCATTCAATGGTTTTCCATGATATCTTTGTATGCATTTCCCCATTGCTGGCAGCCATGTTGGATGATGGATCAGAACTGAAGTAACAACACTTGGTCAGCTTCTCATAAGCAAAGTTTGGATTACGCAGTTTTCTAGAAGAAGATCTTTTCTTAAACTTAAGTTAACAGCTGGTGACACTTGGTCAGCACCTGACAGGCATCATTCATGTCATGTTTGATTTAAATCCATTTAGCAGTTCTCTAGAAGATCTTTGTGTGCATTTAATAGGGTCCAATGCTGTCCGCATGTAAGATGACAGATTGGCACCAAAGTAATAACACTTGGTCAGCACCTCATAAACATCATTCATGCCATGTTTGGTTCAAATCCATTCAGTGGTTCTAAAGTAAAGTTCTTTGTATGCATTTTCCCATAGGGTCCAATGTTAAAATTAAGATCCCCGCTGGCGGCCATGTTGGATGATGGATCGGCACTAAAGTAACAACACTTCGTCAGCACCTCATAAGCATCATTCATGCTAAGTTTCGTTCAAATCCATTCAGTGGTTCTCAAGAAAAAGTTCTTTGTATGAATTTTTCCATTAGGTCAAATGGTAAACTAAGTTCCCCGTTGGCGGCCATCTTGGAAGCGGTTGGAAAACTTGAATGTGTTCAATAATATATAGTCCTTAACATGCTGAACATTTTTGCATTTTAAACTTGACCTTTATCTCAAAGCGTTTTTGAAATATAGGACATAAAGTAAAAAATCACGAAAAATTTGACCAATAAAGGACCACAACTCATATATAGGTACTTGGATTTTCTTCAAAATATCCATGTGGGTAGATCTTAACATGCTGAACATTTTTGCAATTTAAACTTAACCTCTATCTGTTATAGTTTTTTCAATAAAAAATAAAAAACATCAAAATTTTGAAAATTTTACGGAAAAAGGGCAATAACTCTTAGACGGGTTGTCAGATTTTCTTCAAAATTTCAGCATGGGTAGATCTTCTCATGCTGATCATTTTTACCACCATGTCAGATTTTTGATATCTGTAACGGTTTTTGAGTTATTTGCCAAAAACTGTAATTTACCCCTATGTTCTATTTTTAGTAACGGCAGCCATGTTGTTTGAACTAAGACATACAAAATAACAAATTTGAAACTAGATACCATAGTGATGATTCATTTAAAGTTTGGTTCCATTTGACCCAGTGGTTTCAGAGGAGAAGATTTTTGAAAGTGAGCTAACGAGGGACGGACGACGGACGGATGGACGACAGACGCCAAGTGATGGCAAAAGCTCACCCTGGCATAGCCAGGTGAGCTAAAAAAACTACATTAGTTAAAATGTTCCAAAATAATTTCTCCTGGTTAACAACAATAAATTTAAAAGCATTTTTCAATTACTTGGTTTTACCATGTATCTGTCTCATGTGAATTTACTCCATATCCTTTCATTGTTTACTTAATATACACGGACATGAAGAACTTTGATATATGGTATGGAAAATTCAAGTTCTCTTGTAGTAGTTTTTCATAATCCATAAAATATCTAAATAGACTGGAAAAGATAATTAAACTTTCTCGTGCTAATTGCCGTCTTGAATTAACTATGGGGTATGAGTGTTTGCGCATTGCTAAAGGCCTCATCGTGATATATGAAAAGAACAACAACATACCATTGTTCCATTCCTTTCAATGCATTTGTAGGGTTTTTGTCTATGGAACATTTATACCATATCAGTGCAGGTGTTCATGGGATTCAAGTAAAATATAGTGAATCCCAAGTTTCATCAATAAACGGTTGCAATATCTTTTTATCAAAATTGTTTTCAAACTAAGGAGTATCTCCCTCTCGCACAGCTCTGTCCTTAGCTGATTGTGGCTACACTATTTACATCATATTGGCAATTTGTTCTCTATTGAAAGTGAGCTAACGACGGACGGACGACGGACGCAAATTGATGGCAAAAGCTCGCCCTGGCATAGCCAGGTGAGCTAAAAAAACTACATTAGTTAAAATGTTCCAAAATAATTTCTCATCTTTTACAGGTCTTTCGGTAAAAGGATTTCCATTTTTTTTTATTTGAAATGCAACTAGGTAGACATTAGTTGTCGAAATGTGCTTATTAGTCCATGGGCTGGAATAACCCCCTGTGTACCCCCACTTCCCAACCCCACCCATTTTATCAGTCCGCATACATCACCTATTCAAAATAAAACATGTTAACACGAGCATAACCGGCACGCACTGGTGGAATAGGGCCCATTTTTAGACCCACCTACCGAAATTTAGGAAAATTTCGTTTTTCGTTCAAGTTTTTCTTTCAGTTGCTTCAAAACGTTAACCAAATGCTTCCTAGTTATAAAAACGATGCATCAAATGATTGCTTATTGTATAAGCTTTACAAAGAACCCAAATTTTTACAATTTCTATGCCCAATACGTTCCATAGCACCATTAAACGTACCCCTGCATCTTGATTCCCATTTCTGAAAATTGTTTTTAGTTTTTCAATCTATTTTCTATTTAACACATTTTTAATGACCAAATTTTATTTTCAAATAGACCAAATAAATGGATCTTTGAATATTTCCGATTTTGACAAAGTTTTGTCATTCTTTTGCTCAATATTACTATTAGTAAGCAAATATCATCTAAAGTAGGTATCAAATGAAAGCTTACTATATGTGCTTTACAACTATTACAAATAATAGCCATTCTTATGTAGTATAAACATCATACATAAATTAAAGAACCTTAGTGAGCAAGCTCGATCACATACCCCACGCCCCCACATTTAGGATTTTCCTGCATTATCTCAAAATTATCAAAAAATTGAAATCCAAGTAGTTTGCACATCTCTTACAGATGAACAATCATCCTGTAAAATATCTTAAAACCTGTAGCAGGATTTATCCGGGCAAATTGAGTACCCTGTAAACTTCCTATCTTATAAACTGTAGGAGGAGTTTCCGGACAAATGATGTACCCTATATGCAATATAATGCATAAAAATTACAAAGTTCAACAATGTGTAGTTTTCTGAAAAATTATCAAAAATCAAAATCCAAGTAGCATGCACATCTTTGATATGTGTACAATCAAGCTGCAAAATAAAAACTTCCTAGCTTAAAAACTGTAGGAGGAGTTATCCAGATAAATTGTGTACCCCATATGCAATATAATGCATAAAAATGACAAAGTTCAACAATATGTAGTTTAGTGAAAAATTATCAAAAATCAAAATCCAAGTAGTATGCACATCTTTAATATGTGCACAATCAACCTGCAAAATAAAAACTTCCTAGCTTAAAAACTGTAGGAGGAGTTATCCGGACAAATAGTGTACCCACTTGATGACGGACGGACGGACGGACGGACTGACAGACGGACAGACGCACAAGTCAAAAACTATATACCCTCCGCAACTTCGTTGCGTGGGGTATAACTAGAGGCTCAGAGACTGAGCCTGTATCGCTCATCTGACAAAACGCTTCTATGCCATGCATGACCAAAAATGATCATGTTTTTTTACCAATGGGGTAGGGTGTTTAGGTATGTTCTCAATTAGCACCCGTGTGTTTTGTCTGATCCTATTGAAATGAGTAATTTTTGCGAAAGTAAAGTACCTTCAGTCATCTTTCCTGTAAAGATAGGTTGAATTTGCTTCAGTGGTTTCAGAAGAGAAGATGAAAATGTGATTTTCCCATAGGGTCCAATGATAAACTATGTTTCGTGCTGGCAGCCATGTTTTCTACATTCTACAAATTGTAACTAAATGAGCAATCTTTGTTAAGGACCTTCTATTCATCCTTCCTGTAAAGTTTGGTTGAATTTGCTTCTGCAGTTTCAAAGGAAAAGATGAAAAAGTGATTTTTCCCTTAGGGTCCAATGTTAAACCTAAGTTCTACACTGGCGGAAATGTTTTTTATCGGATTGGAAGGAAATGAGCAATCTTTGTAAAGGACTTTCCATACATCATTCCTGTAAAGTTTGATTGAATTTGCTTCTGTTATTTCAGAAAAGTAGATGAAAATGTGATTTTCCCATTGGGTCCTTTGTTAAACCATGTTCCGTGCTGGCCGCCATATTTTTCATCGGATCGGAACGAAATGAATAATCTTTGTTAAGGAACCTTAGTACATCATTCCTGTTAAGTTTGGTTCAATTTGCTTCAGCCTTTTCAGAGCAGAAGATGAAAATGTGATTTTTCCCATAGGGTCCAATGTTAAACCTAAGTTCCGCGCTGGCGGCCATGAATTTTATCGGATCAGAACGAAATTAGCAATCCTTGGTAAGGACCTTCCATTCATCATTCCTGTAAAGTTTGGTTGAATTTGCTTCAGTGGTTTCAGAGAAGTAGATGAATATGTGATTTTACCATAGCTAGGGTCCTATGTTAAACCATGCTCCTTGCTGGCGGCCATGTTTTTCGTCGGATCGGAACAAAATGTGCCATCTTTGTTAAGAACCTTAAGTACATCACTCCTGTAAAGTTTGGTTCATTTTGCTTCAGCCTTTTCAAAGCAGAAGATGAAAATGTGATTTTTCCCATAGGGTCCAATGTTAAACCTAAGTTCCTCGCTGGCGGCGATGTTTTTTATCGGATCAGAATGAAATGAGCAATCTTTATAAAGGACCTTCCATACATCATTCCTGTAAAGTTGGGTTGAATTTGCTCCAGTCATTTCAGAGGAGTAGATGAAAATGTGATTTTCCCATAGGGTCCTATGTTAAACCATGTTCTGTGCTGGCGACCATGTTTTTCGTCGGATTGGAATGAAATGAGCAATCTTTATAAAGGACCTTGCATACATCATTCCTGTAAAGTTTGGTTGAATTTGCGTAAGTGGTTTCAGAGGAGAAGATGAATATGTGACAAGTTTAACGGACGGACGGACGGACCACGGACGCCAAGTGATGGCAATAGCTCACACTTACCCTTTGGGTCAGGTGAGCTAATAAAACTTACCCCTACCCCAACAAATTTACTGTAAAACTGTCAACTTTTTGTCTATGTTATCATAAAAATAACCAGAACACGCAAAATCTGTGTTGTATTTGACAATGTTTCATAAATTATACCATGATCTCGTATTGTAACAGCCATTTGTTGACTTAAACTCAATATTTTGCCTGAAATTGATGAAAAATGGGAATTTTCAACATTTCAGATGTGCCCAAATTTCACTGTTAAATCGTTATATATGCCAAATCTGGAGGATATATCTGCAGATATGCCAATTAATTATTCTAAGCGATACATTAGTTGACTGAAAACATTGTTAAGAAAAACAAGAAGTGCTTGATGTGACTCAAAATACCAAAAATCTTACCCCTACCCCAACAAATTATCATTAAAATTGTCAATTTTTTGTCTATCTTCGCAACAAATTAACTGAAACACGCAAAATGTGTGTTGAATATGACAATGTTGCATAAATTACATCATGATTTGGTATTTTAACAGCCATTTGGTGACTTAAACTTAACATTGTGCCCGAAATTAATGAAAAATGTGATTTTTCAACATATCAAATTTTGCCAAAGTTCACTATTAACCCGTTATATATGGCAAATCTAGAGGATTCATCTGCAGATATGCCATTTAATTGCTCTTAGCAATGCATGAGGTGTCTTAAAGCAGTGATAAGAATATCAAGGCGTGTTTAATGTGACTCTAAATACAGAGAATCTTACCCCTACCCCAACAAATTTCCCTAAAATTGTCAATTTTTGTCTAAAACAACGGAAGTAGAATACTGAAGGAACAAAGGGGTGAAATTCACAAAAATGGAAGTCCAAAGACAGGGCAAAAATTTGTATAAAGATAAGTAGAACATGCAAAATATGTGTTATATATGACAATGTTGCATGAATTACATCATCATTTGGTATTTTTACAGCCATTTGTTGACTTAAACTCAATATTTGGCCCAAACTGATGAAAAATGGGAATTTTCAACATTACAGATTTCTCCAAAGTTCATTGTTCAATCGTAATATTTGTCAAATCTGGAGGATTCATCTGCAACCATGCCATTTAATTGTTCTAAGCGGTACGATAAGTTGTCTTAAAACACTGGTTAGAAAAATAAGGAGTGTTTAATGTGACTCTAAATACCGAAAAACTTACCCCTACCCAAACAAATTTTCCCTGAAATAGTCAATTTTTTGTCCAAGTCCGCATAAAAATAATTAAAACACGCAAAATGTGTATTATATGTGGCAATGTTGCATGAAGTACATCATAATTTGTTATTTAAACAGCCATTTGTTGGCTTAAACTCAATATTTGGCCGAAACCGATGAAAAATGGGAATTTTCAGCATTTCAGATTTGTCCGAAATTCACTTTTAAATAGTCATATGTGTCAAATCTGGAGGATTTACATGAAGATATGTCAATTCATTGTTCTAACCAATATATTAGTTATCTAAAAACAATGTTTAGAAGAACAAGGAGTGTTCAATGTGACTTGAAGTACCGAAAAGTTTACCCCAGGAAAATTATGCTTAAAATTCCCAGAATATGTATGTCTGCATATTTATATGAACAAAACATACTAATGTTTTACTTTCTTTAAAAAATGCATTTTATTTATCGCAATATGCAATTTTAACGCCAAAATATGGGTTAAATTTTATATTTTGGGCGATTTTCGAGAAAAATGGGATTTTCAGCATTTCGGAATTTTACAAAATTCACAGTTTAATTGTTGTATTACTGCCCATAAACCACACAAATGATATTATTTGTGATATGTGGGAGTCTCTGTGTATTTTGGTATTTGAAATAATATGTTATTGGACCTTTATACAATGTTTAAGTCTTTCAAGCTGAATAAAATGAAATAAATTGTGTTGAATACTTGTGGTAAGGGGTTATATACTTGTAATTTATGAGACTGTAGTTATTCTAAAATGTTTAAAAACATATTTTCATATGGCTTAGATATAATGAAAGGATATCTACTCAACAATTTCAAGTAATATATCAATTTCATGAAGTATTTGCATCTCAAAGTCAAAACAGCAGAAATTCTGAAAAACGGAAAATTCCCATTTTGCACACAATTTCGAGCAGAAGAGTCAAAAAGAGACCTTTTAAAAAGTTTAAATCTACTTAAATGATCTTCTGCATGTCAGCTTTAGAGCCTGAATATTTCATACTTTCCCCTATTTTTTAGGGGGAGGGGTGCTAATTTTGACATTTCTGAACCTACAATACATCTGAAACTAAAATGTTTGCACACAAATTGTTGCTAACATATCAAAAATTATTATTACATCGGCAATTATTAAATATATATATTCAGATTTTTATGACCATAAAGTCAGAAAGTCGAAATTGTGCAAAATCTAAAATTCCGAAAATTCCCATTTTTTCAAAATTGTACACCGAAAATCAAAATTCTATGGACTTTAATGGCTTTATTTTCCAACATTGTATCACAACTGATAAGTTAGGCATAAAAACTAGATCAAATGACGGGGGTTGTTTATCTGAAAGGAATTGACAGCCTAAAATTGTCATTTTCGCTATTTTTTGCAGGGGGAGGGGTACATGTTTTGTATCCCCAGATCATAAACATAGGTAATCAACGATTACAGAGTTCGTCTCGTTATCACACTTTGTCACAGTAACAAAATCTTGACTGGATGTTGACATCACATTTGCATGGCTAAGCAAGGTTACATGATCCTACCATGTATAGTGACTGAGATCTGAACTTGCCTGAAAACTTGGACATAAATCACCCATGCGTAAAACATAAGTAAAAGTTACCTACTTTTGCCTGGATGCTGATGTACCATCAGGGATGCATGCCTATGCAAGGTTACATGATCCTACCATGTAAAGTGACTAAGATATGAACTTGTCCAAAAATTTGGATGTAAATCAATCAAGCGGAAAATATAGGTCAAAGTGACCTAATTTTGTCTGGATGCTGATCTACCACCAGAGTTATATGCAAAAGCCAGGTTACATGATTGTACCATGTATAGTGACTAAGACCTGAACTCATCCTAAAATTTGAATGTAAATCAATCAAGCATAAAATATAGGTCAAGGTGTCCTAATTTTGCCTGGATGCTGACCAACCATCAGAGATGTATGCATATGCAAGGTTACATGATCCTACCATGTGTAGTGACGAGATCTGAACTAGTCAGAAAACTTGAATGTAAATCAATCAAGCGTAAAATATAGGTCAAAGTGTCCTAATTTTGCCTGGATGCTGATTCACCATCAGATTTGCATGCATATGCAAGGTTGCATGATCCTACCATGTATAGTGACTAAGATCTGAACTCGTCCGAAAACTTGAATATAAATCAATCAAGCGTAAAATATAGGACAAAGTGACTTAATTTTGCCTGGATGCTGATACACCATCAGAGTTGCATGCATATGGAAGATTACATGATCCTACCATGTATAGTGACCGAGATCTGAACTCGTCAAAAAACTTGAATGTAAATCAATCAAGCGTAAAATATAGGTCAAAGTGACCTGATTTTCCTTGGATGCTGACCTTCCATCAGAGATGCATGCATATGCAAGGTTACATGATCCTACCATGTATAGTGACTGAGATCTGAACTCGGACGTAAACTTGAATGTTAGTCATTCAAGCGGAAAATATAGGTCAAAGTTACCTAATTTTGCCTGGATGCTGACCTACCATCAGAAATGCATACATATACAAGGTTACATGATCCTACCATGTATAGTGACTGAGATCTGAACTCGGACGTAAACTTGAATGTAAGTCCTTCAAGTGGAAAATATAGGTCAAAGTGACCTAATTTTGCCTGGATGCTGACCTACCATCAGAGATGCATGCATATGCAAGGTTACATGATCCTACCATGTATAGTGACTGAGATCTGAACTCGGACGTAAACTTGAATGTAAGTC
>MJUU01034120.1:38368-58476 GCA_002080025.1 Modiolus philippinarum | reverse complement strand
TTCAAGCGGAAAATATAGGTCAGAGAGACCCAATTTTCTTGGAGGCTGTGAGATAGCCCAAGATGCACCTGCATACAAAGTTTGATGATCCTACCATGCATAGTTGCAGAGATATATGCCCAAATGCGGACGCGGACGTAGACGTAGACGCGGACGCTGACGCCGGGGGTACTCCAATAGTCCCCCTCAACTTCGTTGAGGCGAACTAAAAATGGCGTAAAGTGCCTAAACTTGAGTTCATTGTAAAGGATATTAAATTAGCTTTAATTTGGTACCAAATTTCAGTACATATTACTTATCATTAAATAATTATGGAGCTTCAAAGATGAAACTTAGGTTAAAACGAAAATAAAAGAATTATTCGCCGTGTACTACATTGTATAAAAGTGGCCCTATACTGTCTATGCGTGCAGGTTATGTTCATGTTAACATGTTTTATTTTAAAGAGGGGATATAGGAGGACTGTAAAAAATCGGTCTAGATGGGAAGTGGGGGTGCACGGAAAGTGATTTCAGCCCATGGCCTATATGCTGAAACTTAATTAACAGAAATTTCGGTATTTCTGCTGCACACGTGTAATTTAGATTATGTAAGTATCCTTATGCACTTTTATTTGGAAATAGGCTATAACAAATGATATTAGACGTATCATACTACAAGATTGTCTCATTCCGGCCTTACAATGATTTAATTGTCATGCAATATCAGTATGAAAATAACGTTTGATGTTTCGATTATCTTGCGTTTTTTTATAATCGAAATCTAGCAATCAAATGGCTAGGGGTCGTCTTGAACTAACTATAAGAATGATTAAAGCTCATTGTTGAAGACCCATGTGGAATCATCAATAAAACTGTTGTTCTAGTGCTCGCAATTTGATTTGTCATGGATATGTAGAGACTTTGTCGAATATTCATTTATTTCATATCCTTTCTTTTCTTATTTCATCCATAAATATTATTTTTTACCTATAATGGTCAATAATGGTGGATGTAATATTAGGATGTCAAGAAATTATTCAGCAAAATATATGCCCGTCAACTTTTGCCTTAATTTATACAATAATGGTGTTAATGTACATGTATGTTGTTACTTAATGTACACTTTTCATCTAAATATCGCGTTCCTGACAGGTCTTTTACTACGTGGAGGGCCTTTTCTGACAACTCTAGGGACATTTTGATCAACTGCTGGTACTATCAGTACTATCAAATAAAACAATTTACCAGTTCAGAGAGCCCATATTGCCATGTAAAAAGTAAGACTACATTTTAAGACAATTTAGTTTTCTTCGTATATTGAACTTTTGTGAATTTGATAAATTAAAGTCACAAGTCTCTGGACTTTGATTGTTTTAATCTCGTTCTTTGTTCCTTCGGTGTTCTACTGCCATTGTTTTGTCCTATAGGCTTCTGCATGCATCAGTCACGTTGGTGCTGTTTTGACTTCCGAGTTATTTACTAAAATGCTTCCTTCAACTCAAGGATTTAAACCCAGTTTCGCTATATGAACTAGAGGCCCAGGGACTGAGCCTGAATCGCTCACCTGACAAAATGCTTCTAATATAAGCCATTACCCATGTCTATGCTGATGACCGAAAATGATTTTTTTCCCTCAGGGTCTAATGTATTAGTTCCATACATATTCCAATTCATTTTGGTTAAATTTGCTTCAGTAACTTAATAGAGGATGATTAAAATGATCAATTTCCTTCAGGAGAAGATGGAAATGTAGTTTTTCCCATATGGTTCATTGTTAAACCTAAGTTCCTTTCTGGCCGCCATGTTTTTCGTCGATTTGGAACAAAATAAGCAACCTTGTTAAAAGACCTCCCATACATCATTCCTGTAAAGTTTGATTGAATTTGCTTGGGTGGTTTCAGAGGAGAAGATGAAAATGTGATTTTTCCCAAAGAGTCCAATGTTAAACCTTACGTTCTGCACTGGCGGCCATGTTTTCTGTCCGATCGAAAAAATGAGAAATCTTTATAAAGGACCTTCCATACATCATTCCTGTAAAGTTTGATTCAATTTCCTTTCGTGGTTTCTGAGGAGAAGATGAAAATGTGATTTTTCTCACAGGCTCGAATGTTAAACCTAAGTCCTGCTCTGGCGGCCATGTTTTTTGGTCCGATCGAAACGAAATGAGCAATCTTGGACTTTGTAAAGGATCTTCCATCCATCATTTGTGTAAAGTTTGGCTGAATTTGCTTCAGTTGTTTCAGAGGAGAAGATGAAAATGTGATTTTTCCCATAGGGTCCAATATTAAACCTAAGTTCTGCTCTGGCGGCCATGTTTTTTGGTCCGATCAAAACGAAATGAGCAATCTTTGACTTTGTAAACGATCTTCCATCCATTAGTTGTGTAAAGTTTGGCTGAATTTGCTTCAGTTGTTTCAGAGGAGAAGATGAAAATGTGATTTTTCCCAAAGGGTCCAATGTGAAACTTTAGTTCCGCGCTGGCGGCCATGTTTGTTGTCGGATCAAATCTACATGAGCAATCTTTGTAAATAACCTTCCATACATAATTCCTGTAAAGTTTGATAGAATTTAATTGCTTCAGTGGTTTCTGAGGAAAAGATGAAAATGTGATTTTTCCCATAGGGTCCTTTGTTAAACCTCTGTTCGGCGCTGGGCGCCCACGTTTTTTTTTGTCGGAACAAAATGAAATGAGCAATCTTTATTAAGTATCTTCCATACATCCTTCCTGTAAAGTTTGGTTGAATTTGCTTCAGTGGTTTCAGAGGAGACGATGAAAATGTGATTTTCTCATAGGGTCCAATGTTAAACCATGATCCGTGCTGGTGGCCATGTTTTTTATTGGATCGGAATGAAATGACCAATCTTCATAAAGGTCCTTCCATACATCATTCCTGTAAAGTTTGGTTGAATTTGCTTAAGTCGTTTCAGAGGAGAAGATGAAAATGTAATTTTCCAATAGGGTCCAATGTTAAACCATGTTCCGTGCTGGCGGCCATGTTTTTATAGGATCAGAACGAAATGAGCAAACTTTGTTAAGGATTTTAAGTACATAATTCCTGAGAGTTTGGTTGAATTTGCTTCAGGCCTTTCAGAGCAGAAGATGAAAATGTGATTTTCCCATAGGGTCCAAAGTTAAACAATGTTCCGTGCTGGCACCCATGTTTTTGTCGGATCGGAACGAAATGAGCAATCATTGTTGAGAACCTTGCGTACATCATTTCTGTAAAGTTTGGTTGAATTTGCTTCAGTGGTTTGAGAGGAGAAGATGAAAATCTGATTTTTCCCATAAGGTCCAATGTTAAACCTAAGTTCCGCACTGGCGGCCATCTTTTTTCTCGGATCGGAACAAAATGAGCAGTCTTTGTAAAGGACCTTCCATACATCATTCCCGTAAAGTTTGGTTGAATTTGCGTAAGTGGTTTCAGAGGAGAAGATGGAAATGTGATTCTCCCATAGGGTCCAATGTTAAACCATGTTCCGTGCTGGCGGTCATGTTTTTGTCGGATTGGAAGGAAATGAGCAATCTTTGTTAAGGACCTTTCGTACATCATTCCTGTAAAGTTTGGTTGAATTTCCTTTAGCTGTTTCAGAGCAGAAGAGGAAAATGTGATTTTTCCCTTAGGGTCCTATGTTAAACCTAAGTTCTGCGCTGACGGCAATGTTTTTTTTTATCGGACCAGAATGAAATGAGCAACCTTTAGTACATCATTCCTGTAAAGTTTTGTTGAATTTGCTGCAGCCTTTACAGAGCAGAAGATGAAAATGTGTTTTTACAATAGGGTCCAATGTTAAACCATGTTCTGTGCTGGCGGTCATGTTTTTGTCGGATCGGAACGAAATGAGCAATCATTGTTGAGGACCTTAAGTACATCATTCTTGTAAAGTTTGGTTGAATTTGCTTTAGCCTTTTCAGAGCAGACGATGAAAATGTGATTTTCCCATAGGGTCAAATGTTACACCATGTTGCGTGCCGGCGGTCATGTTTTCTTGTCAGATCGGAACGAAATGAGCAATCATTCTTCAGTGGTTTCAGAACAGAAGGTGAAAATGTGATTTTTCCCAGAGGGTCCAATGTTAAACCTAAGTTCCGCGCTGGCGACCACTTTTTTGTCGGATCGGAACGAAATGAGCAACCTTTGTAAAGGACCTTTCATACATCATTCCTGTAAACTTTGGTTGAATTTGCTTCAGAAGTTCCAGAGGAGAAAATGAAAATGTGAAAAAGTTTAACGGACGGACGGACGAAAAACGGACGGACAACGGAGGCCAAGTGATGGCAATAGCTCAAACTGACCCTTTGGGCCAGGTGAGCTAAAAATGGGTTTAAAAAGGATCTGTCGAACGCATTAAGTGGACCAACTACGTAACAAAGTTCACTTGGTTCAATTTGCCAAATGGTTTTACAAGGAGAGTAATTTTGAATGTAATTCCAAGATTACAGTGTTCTCCGCTGTTGGATGAGATGCAGACCTATCAGAAACTTTGCTTTGATTGGGAGCATCTAGCTGTCAATTATTGCTAATTCTAGGAACGTAATAACTAATTTCAGTTCCCAATGACCTTGCAGCTAAGGACAGAAGATGTTTGAATGGTATTTAACTATGAAGGGATAAATGTTTCCCGTAGGGTCCAATCTTAAAGTCTGTTCCACAGATGTAGACTCACTGATCAAAATAAAGAGGTATCCAAAAGGGTTCCTCGACACTGATTTAACGATTGACTTCTAAATGTTCAACGTATAGAGAGCAGTATTTTAGCTACATCAGGCCAGGAAGAAGTTGATCAATTGACTAAAAAAATGATGGGTGTTCCATGGTACACTTGTGTCGCCTGCACTACAGAAGAGCCATTTTTGGTCCAGTGAAACTCTAAAATATGCAAAATTAAAATCTTACTTATAATGTGCATGTCTAGATTAGGAGAAAAACATATTTTGCAAATTTGGTTAAGAATATGAATTACAGTTTTAAGGACTTCCAGATTAACAAAACATATTTTGCAAATTTGGTTAAGAATATGAATTACAGTTTTAAGGACTTCCAGATTAACAATCTGATTTAACATATGAGCTTAGTGGCTTGGCAAACCTCTAGAATCGGTAAAAAAAATCTAAGTATAATGTGCATAACCAGACCTGATATACAACATATACTGAAAATTAGGTTGGAATCTGACAGACAGTTGTGAAGGAGTCGACGATTAAAAAACCCAATTAACAAATGAGCTATTTTTGATCTGTTAACCTCTTAAATCTGTAAAATCAAAATTTTAAATAACGGGTGCGCAACTATATCAAGTAATCAATATATTCTAATAGGCTGGTTGGAATATGATTTACAGTTTTGAAGGAGTTCCAAATAAAACAAACAGAATTAACAAATGAGCTATTCTGGCTCAGTGAACCTCTAAAACTGCAAAATCAAAATTTTAAGTATCAGATGCACAACTACATTAGGTGAACAACATATCCTGCAAGTTTGGTTGGAATCTGACTTATAGTTGTGATGGAATTTGGGATTAACAAACCAGACTATCAAATGAGCAATTTTGGCTCTGTGAACCTCTAAAATCTGTAAAATCAAAATTCTATATATAAGGTGCACAACTACATCAGGTGAACAATATATCCTGAAAGTTTTGTTGGAATCGGACTGGCAGTTTTGAAGGAGTTGCGGATTCAAAACAGACAGACTCACAAATGCGCAATTTTGGCTCTGTGAACCTCTAAAATCTGTAAAATCAAAATTCTAAGTATCAGGAGCACAACTACACCCAGTGAACAACATATCCTGAAAGTTTTGTTAGAATCTGACTAGCAGTTTTGAAGGAGTTGCGGATTCAAAACCAACAGACTCACAAATGAGCAATTTTGGCTCTGTTAACCTCTAAAATCTGCAAAATCAAAATTCTACGTATCAGGTGCACAACTACACCAGTTAAACAACATATCCTGAAAGATTGGTAGGAATCAGACAAGTGGTTTTGAAGGAGTTGTGGATTCAAAAACTGTCGGGATGACGCAGGACGACGACGTAAGACGACGGATAGTAATCCCTATGCGTCGTCTCTGCTTACAGCAGACGATACAAAAATAAGGAAAGAAATAAGGTTTAGTTGACATTCCGATTGCAACCGTAGCAGAAATGGATATGGGCAAGAAATTCTAGATTTCTGTAAGGGTCGGATGATGTCTATCTTTTCTATCCTATCTACAAATGATTCTCTGTCAGGCTGCTCCGCATCGCAAGGAATTTGGTATTTGGGGGAAGCGCCATATCAACTCCTTAGACAGAGTCTATTAAATCATATCATGTTGCAAAAAAAAATACTTAATCCAAAAAGTGTTGTCTCATGCAAACTAGAGCCTGTATCGCTCACCTGACAAAATGCTTCTATGCCATGCATGACCATGATGACCAAAAAATGTTGTTTTTACCAATGGGGTCTAATGGTTAGCTATGTTCTCCATTAGCACCCATGTTTTTTTGTCTGATCTATTAAATAAGTAATTTTGCAAAGGACCTTCTACACATTTAATTTAATTTGACTGAATGGTTTTGTAATCGCGACTCCAATGTTAAATTATGTTCTGCACTGGAGGTCATGTTTTTTGTTGGATAGAATTGAAATGAACAATTTTTGTAAATCACCTGACGTACATAATTCCTGTAAAATTTGGTTGAATTTGCTTGAGAAGTGGTTTAAGAGCAAGGATGGCTCTTGGCTTCTGAATATCTGTCGCCAGAAAAATCACCAACTTGTATTTTTTGTCGCCAATTACAAACATTTGTCGTCAATTAGGAAGCATCCAATTGGTTTTCTAGGTTGGACGATAGACTTTTGTGTTCTTTCTTCCACACTAAATGAATAGTTCTATTTTGTATTGTTTTGTTTTGATGGCACAATTTCTTTTATCATTTACATGCTTTGCTGTTTCAGTTCGAATCGTATGCTTAACATTCCTTGTTTTCTGCCTTTTGTGGCTACTGTTTTCAAATATTTCAGTTATGTCCTTCAAAGTCGTTAATGTTTCATCTGCAGACAGATGTTTTAATTCCCCTCACAATGAGGAATTTTTTAAAATCTTTTTTGGTTCATCTTTTACATGCTTTGTTGATTTGATTTGTGGTACTCCTTACTGTCTCCAGCAATAAGTGTATCTTCCACTGCCATGTCATTATGGACTTTTCTTTGCATTTTATGACAATGATATTTCCCGTATTGAGGGAGTAAAGGATAAATTCTAATTTGTTTCCTTCTGCTTGTCAAGTTTCAAATAAATAGTTTATCTTTCAATAGGTCAATAAAAGTATTAATCAAAAATTGAATTTGCAATTATTTGAATAAAGTTTGTTAAATTTCAATATTATCCCTTAAAATTAGTTCAATTTTTTATTTTATAAGACTTGATATACAATTTTTAGTAAAAAGTAACACTCAAAGCCTCTTTAATTTCGTTTTCACAACATAGAAAAGGGGAAGTAACTCAACTTCATAATTGCATAATCTAATCCGTTTGTTTTCGTGAACATTTATGAAAATAAGAAGTGATATTAAACAAAAAAAAAGAAAAGTATACAATTTTAGTGTATAAGTACTCTTTCAATTCCTTTAATTGGGCTTGTATCTGTCACAAGTCATTTTGGCACGTGCTCAGGTAAATAAACAGGTAATGCAATCAACAGATGACCGGAAATAATCAATGGACTACAATATTGTTGCCAGAGGCTATAAATTGACATTTAATTATTACCTATGATTATTTTAACAACAAAAATCATGAAAGGTTTCAACTAAGAAGGGTAAAAATTGGATAATACCGGCAAGTTGATTTGAAAAACGTCGCCAAAAAAATCGCCAGGAAGTATTTTTGGTCGCCAAAATGAAAATAAAATCGCAAATTGCGACATTGGCGAAGCCCAGCGCGAACCCTGTAAGAGGCGAAGATGAAGATGTGATTTTCCCATAAATTTCCATAGGGTTCAACATTAAACTATGTTCTGTGTTAGTGGCCACGTTTTCTATCAGATTGTAACAAAATAAGCAATCTTTGTTTAGGACCTTCCATACATCATTCATGTAAAGTTTGGTTGATTTGCTACAATGGTTTGAAAGGAGATGATGAAAATGTGATTTTCGAAAAGGAGTCTTATGTTCAACTATGTTCCGTGCTGGCGGCCATGTTTTTTATCGGATACGAACGAAAAAAGCAATCTTTGTTAAAGACCTTCCATACATAATTCTTGTAAAGTTTGCTTGAATTTGCTTCAGCTGTTTCAGAGTAGAAGTTGAAAATATGATTGTTCCCATGTGGTCTAATGTTAGACCTAAGTTCCGTGCTGGCGGCCATGTTTATTGTCGGATCAGAACGAAATGAGCAATCCTTGTAAAGGACTTTCCGTACATCATTCCTGTAAAGTTTGTTTGAATTTGCTTCAGTGGTTTCAGAGGAGAAGATAAAAATGTGATTTTCCCATAGGGTCCCATATTAAACTATGATCCGTGCTGGCTGCCATGTTTGTTATTGGATGGGAAGGAAATGAGCAATCTTTGTTCTTTGTAAACGACCTTCCATACATAATCCCTGTAAAGTTTGGTTGAATTTGCTTCCGTGGTTTTAGAAGAGAAGATGAAAATACGGTCCAACGTTAAAAAAATGTTGTGTGCTGGCGGCCATGTTTTTATCGGATCGGAACTTTTTTATTTGATTAAATTTGCTTCAGTTGTTTCCGAGTAGAAGATGAAAATGTGGTTTTTCCCTTTGGGTCCAATGTTAAACCTAAGTTCCGCGCTGGCGGCCATGTTTTTTGTCGGATCGAAGCGTAATAAGCAATCTTTGTAAAGGACCTTCTATACATCATTCGTGTAAAGTTCGGTTGGATTTGCATCTGTAGTTTCAGGGGTGTAGATGAAAATTGTGAAAAGTTTAACCGACGGACGACGGACGCCAAGTGATGAGAATAGCTCACACTGACCCTTTGGGTCAGGTGAGCTAAAAGGGCATGACAAAAAACTCAGTCTGAAAACTCGCTTACAAAATAAAAAGAAAGTATAAAAGAAATAAGGTTTATTTTTATATCCTTTAAAGACTAAGTGACCACTGCACATGTGTAATAATGCAACCCCCCCCCCAAAAAAAAAAAAAAAAAAAGAAAAAAAAAAGATAAAATTATTTCTCACATATCAAAGATTTGAAGAAAGAACATAAATTCGAGGCACAGCAACCATTTAACATTTCATTGTGACACTTACATTGTGAATGCAATTTTGAATGGAAAAATTCTATTCTGTAATATATTTGTGAATTATGTGTGCTGTAGTCTGTGTACATTTACTACTTCTATATACATTCCTTTCAAGTACCTCATTCACAAAATATTTGCTAAGCCTCCAATCAAATATGACTTAAGAAAGTTAAATAATATATACCTAAATTTGACAATCCTCCTGTAAATAATGTGCAATAATTTGGATCTATGCTGGAATAGTTCTGCATTTGCACGACAGCTGCATCAATGCTAGTTCTATTTGCATCACCATTATCAAATACCTTCCGGATTACAGTTCCACACTGGAAAGGCTGACCACCAGAGATATGAATATATGCATCAGCACCTTGTAAAGCCTTAAAATCTGGCTTAATTAAAGTCTCTACATCGAACATAACATGTGCACATGTTAGAAAACAATCATGATTCATATATCGTACAAAACCTCCAAGAGTTCCTTCTTTAGTCATAGGTCCAATTCTCTGACCAATATGTAATCTGGTCACCATTTCTACAACTCCTTCAATAACATCAGTCGGTACACCTTGAATCATAGCGGGTAAATGGTTCTCACCAAAAGGTATGATACCTTTTCCCTTACAATGTAGCTGAATGCATATTTCGTCCTTTATCTCATGTGCGTTTTGAGCATGGTTGAACGAACTTGATTTCACTACGGAGGGACAAATTGCTGTTAAGTTTGAATGTTTAAAAAAGAGTTCTTTTGCAATGTCTGCATTTGTTCCTGCATCTAAAGAAAATGATTCTTTGTATTTCTGTAATATGGCATTTGATAATGTTTCACCTTCAGTACCGCCTTTTTCAAGATATTTTAGATCACGCACTTCAATTTGAAATCCTAAAAAACGTCTCGGTAAAAAGTTTACATCTTGACGTGTTATGACTAACAACACTTTGTCTGTAGAACACAATATATTTCCAGTTTGATCTTTCATTGAACAAAAGCAGCGCAGACCAGGATATATATCAATGGCATCTTGCAAATTATATCTGTTGTAAAAATAACGACTGATACACCATGACACAGCCTTTGCACATTCGACATCATTTTGTGAGATTGCAAAATCAACAGCATCTTCTAAATCAACCGAGCTGATCTTATTTGTCAATATCCATCGGCACATTATAGATTGCCCAATGCGTAAAGCATGCTGCAACTCTGCCCCCCAGGAACATGACTGTCCCTTGACAGCCAAATATATTCTTTCAAAGCCTTGAAGTTCATCATCTACTGGCTGTATAACTCTTGGCATATGTCCTGTAAGAAATAGGAGCATTTCAGGTTTTAACCTAAATTCTTGTATGTAAATCATATGTAAATTAAGTGGTTGCAGATGTAGAAATGTATAGTATTACAACAAAGGCAAGTACGTCATTCTGTAGATGTCGGTAGATGTCGACAGACCTGAATTCGATAGAAGCAATATGGAACCGCATACTTATGTCACATACAAAATTTCAAGTGGTTGCCATTCATAGTAGGTGAGAAAAGTGTTACAAAATTTTTTACCATAAACATTATTAGTAGAAAAAAATGCCCTAAACAGCAAGTAGATGTCCGACAGGCCTGAATTCGATCAGCGCAGTATGGAACACCCTACTTCAGTCACACAGAAAATTCCAAGTGGCTGTGATTTGTAGCTGCTAATAAAGGTATTTACGAAAAAGTAGGACGGACGCAAGACAACTACAGTGATCCCTATAGGTCGCCATACACTGAGAGTGCAGGCAACAAAAACTAGAGAATGTGTCTGTAAGACAAAGATGCCCCGCTTAAAGATTTATCGCAAAGGATAACCTCCTATTAAAATGTCATCAATTTGGGCAGTATTCATCATCAAGGCAATTAATTTGATGAAATATCATTGTCCTATAATGTGTAGTTGTTGAAAAATGGTCTTAAAGGCAAACCTTAACCAAGTTCACTGAAGCGTAAAATGTAGGTCAAGGCCACCTTATTGTCAATGATTTGGGTAGTACTAGTCAAGGCAATTACTTTGATGAAATAACACTGTCCTATGATGCGAAGTTGTTGAGAAATGGACTTAAACACAAAACTTAACCAAAGTCACAGAAGCATAAAATGTAGGTCAAAGCCACCTTATTGCCAATGATTTGGGTAGTACTCATAAAAGCAATTACTTTGTTGAAACATCATTGTCCTATAATGTGTAGTTGTTGAGAAATGGACTTTAACACAAAACTTAACCAGAGTCACTCAAGCATGAAATGTAGGTCACAGAGTCAAACTACTTAATGAACTCTGTAGTACTATCAAATGTCTACCTACTGGCCTAATATTATTCTTCTACGTCTAACAGTTTCTGAGAAATGGACTTAAACGCGGAACTCAACCGGACGTACGGACGGACAAGGGTAACACTATATGCCCCTTCCACATTCATGGGCAGGGCATAAAAAACACTGTTTGTTGAGAATGGTAGAATAACCAACTTATGTCAACTTGTATTGAATCATCTTAAGCCGCAGTGAAAAAAAATAAAGGAGTACATGCAAAATTGACTAACAATATACAGTGGATGTTGATAAACGGATTTACCAGATATAAAGCAACATGTCTTTCGAAGTAATATTCAAGTGGGAAAAAAACATTCGTAAAAAAATATTCAGAAGGACTGATGGCCAGGACTGGTGTTTTCATAGGCATTGCCACAAATTTGAACATGAATGAGACATGCATATTGCAGTTTTATTTAACTTACCTTTCTTGTTCACATATTTTTTTAAAACAGGATAGTGGTTCTCTATTCCACGACTGTTAATAACATGAACATCATACATATCATCACAAAACAACTTCAATTTATAGAACCACTCTGTAAATAGAGAAAAGTAAATAGAAAAGAAAATAATCGGATCAGTGTCGCCTACTAAAATGGTCGCCTGGAATCTCCAACATATGACGTCCATATTTCACAACTCACTCACTTCTGTCGTTACTACAGCAATACTGTCCCTAAAAATTTTTGTCATTATGTTTCTATTTCGCACATAAAAATTGATATTTATACGTAGATTAAGAATATATTACCGAACTAACAAACATCGACATTAACTTAACAAAGCAGTGTTCACACTGCTGTGCTTTAGTTGTGTGACATTCTTGTTCATTTTTGTTTATTTGTTTTGTCTTTGTCATACTGTCTCAATACATGCTGGATGTGAATTGCCGTGATTCTCGATTTATGATTTTATAATCCATCCTTTCCTCGTTCTTGCTTCGGTATTTGTTTGCCAATGTATCACTAGTAGCATCAATGTACCACGAATGAAGCAGGATTGTGCTTACCCCTTTGGAGCAAATAACCAACAGCAAAGACGGTTAACACCGCAGACTGAGTGGTTAAAATATCAATAATTAAAAGATTTCAATAAAGTTTATTTCTGCAGATTGCCATATCAACTAAAGCATGTCGAAACTGGCGTTGTCGGAAGGGCTAACGGACGACAGATTGCAATAGCACTGACTCTTTCAGTCAGGTCAGCTAAAAATTTTAGGCTCTTTGCAAAAGTAAACTCTTGGTCCCATTTTGACCCTCAATTAAAGCTCTTAAACGTCAGGACTTATGCAAAGTTTGTCAAATTATTCTGAGCTTAATATAAGAAGGATACAAAAAAGTTTAATTAAAACGAGATGAAAATATTTGTACTTGAGGCACTTTGCAAGAATTTGATTATACCCTTTTTCACCTCTTTTGGTGCTGAGATGGATGACAAACACATTTTTCTCGCTTTTTTCTTGAAAACTGTAAATGCTATCTAAATCTTTACACATACTCCATCTGTACAATTTTTATAGGCATTAAACAGAAACTGACTGCATCAATATGTGCCTTATAATTCAAGTTTGTATCTTAATATTCAATTGCAAACTTTCCCTTTCTTAGCAGCAACATACTTACCTCTCCAGCCTATGGAGTGTACATTCCACAGTTGATCCGTTACTGTCGAGCATCAAGTTTGTACAGTAATTTTTGAACAGAGCAAAAACAATGTCCCAAAAGCTGCTTAGTCAGGGATTTGTTCAGTCTATGTTAATTTCACCCCTCAAGGAATTTCTATGGCCGTCACCATAACATCATTGAAAGATATGACGTGTCAGTGTCCCAAATGTAAGCGGACAGTTTCAGGTAGATTCATGTCTTCCCCAGATTTAAATACATCGATTTTGACTTTTTCCTCGATTGACTCACTTACAGTGTGACGGCTACTGTTAACAGAGCAGGACATGCTTACCCCTTCCAGACCACCTGATGACACTTTCCGTTTCATTGGAGTTCATAGAGTGAGTGCATTGATTTCGAATATTGTGTTTTTTATTGTTTCTGTGCTTTGTGGCTGTCTAGCTTCGTTGTTTTCTGTGTTCTCGTTTTTGTCATTTCTTTGGACTTCGACTTTTGTGAATATCAGTCCTTTGATCCTTCGGTATTCTACTGCCGTTGTTGAAACGTACATTTTTAGCCCTTTAGGCTCATTTATAAAATTTCGCTTTGTTGAAAAAATCCATATTCTATAACAACATCTTTATTGTGTCAAAACAGTTAATTAGAACTGTATAACTGTCCATTTTGCATATGTTCTTGCTCGTAAGATAACACATGAAAAAGAAACAGATTAAATCAGTCTGGGTAGATTCAGAAGACGCATTTTCAAGATATAAGGCATTAAGGGGAATTTAATTATTCTTTAAAACGATAAAGGCTTAAATCACTGCAATGTACTTCCAGTATGTATCAATCAACTCACCTTAAAAGTAACTAAATGTAACTGTGGCCTGATGGGCCACAAATTTATACCCCCCACTTCTTGTTGATGATCCTACCTTGCACATTTACAGACGTAGAAACGTACCCTGGGGGTACACCTATAGTCCACCGTAACTTTGAGGCAAACTTAAAATAAATGAGGATTCACTACACATGCAGGCATTCATAAAGAAAGAGTAGGAAAAATGTACAAAGTGAAAATAGAATTATGTTAAATTATTAATGCATACTTACTTTATGTAAACTTTATTAATGGATAGCTTTTGGAAAAAAACAAAACAAAACGACACGACCTGACCCGATTAAGGCATGTTATTATAAAAGTCAATTAAGAAAGGTTACCCGAGATAAGCTTCGGACAAATTTTCATTATAGACTCTAAGTAGGAGAAATCTACAAAGTGCTGTAACTTTGTTTTGTTAAAAATTTATGAATCAATCTGAAAATAGGAGGTGCACAAGTACTTATAGTGACTAACATTCTGACAAAATTTGAAAAGTCAATTCAGAAAGGTTCCCGAGATAAGCTTCGGACAAAAAATGTCTACTGACGGACAGACAGACAGACGGACATGAATCAATCTGAAAATAGGAGGTGCACAAGTACTTATAGTTACTAACATTCTGACAAAATTTAAAAAGTCAATTCAGAAAGGTTCCCGAGATAAGCTTCGGACAAAAAATGTCTACGGACGGACAGACTGACGGACATGGTGATTCCAGTATACCCCCCTACTTCGTTGCGGGGGGTATAATTACTAAATATTGAAATGATATTGAGTGAGTGCACATCAGACAAAATTTCTACGAAACAAGCAAAGGATCAGTGTTGTCATTGTTATTCGTCATATTAAAGTCACCATGAGGCCTTCAACAATGAGCTTTGCTTATACCTCACAGTAGTTCAAGACGGCCGCTCCAGATCCTTCCCTTGTTTATTTAAGAATAAACACATACATAGTGATTACATTTGTGTGGGTCCTAAACCATTTTCAGCATTCTAAACATAGTAGTGGTGGAAAACTACCCCAAGGATTTTCCACCATTTATGACATTTATTTGTAAAAAGAGAATAGGTGTATGGAAAGGTAAGCTGCAATGAGAGAAATGTATATTTTCACCAACAGTGAAGAATAACGCCTTTTTGAAGCTATTGACATGGGAAACTTCAACAGGTGGTGGGATAAATTCGAAAACATACCTTTACAACACTATCTGCTTAACAGTCCCCAGTCTGTTAACAACACCAACCGATAAAGAACACATCTAAACTAGAGGCTCACATGATCCTGTATAGCTCACCTTGCTACTGGTTTTATTCACGTGTCAAGTTGAACATCATATGGTTAGTCATACTACATATCAGTTCATCAAATGTGTCTGTTTTTTTTAAATATTCAAATATTAGCAGCCATCTTGGACAAAGTATGAAGATAAAAATCGCAAACTTTACAGGATGCCACCCAAGGCTATTATGATAAAACTTGATTAAAATTGTTCAAATGGTTCCGAAGGAGATGATCTCTGAATGCATTTATCAAAGGGAACTATGTTAAACAATGTTCCCCCCTGACAGAAATCTTGATGATGATTCAACATAAAAATTACAAGCATTGAAGGCAACTACCCAATATGGTTAAATGTAATCAAAATTATTCAAGCGCTTTCAAACCAGAAGATATTTGAATGCATTTCCCCCGGGTCTAATGTTAAACAAGAGCTGTGGCCGAAGTGCAATCAGTGATACCCAACTCACTGCACCCTAAATCAATATGGCAAGTGCAAATTAAGTGTGTGTGGACACAATACAGATTTGGACACAGTTCAAATGCAGGCACAATACAAGTATGGTGGATGCAATGACATAATCCTCAAGAAGAAACATAATGTAGTAACCAACTAATCATATAGAGGTTGCATACCAATTTAAAATCAATCCCTCTTACGGAAGCTGAGAAAACAGCGGCGAAAAATTTACGTTTCACTTTATTTTGTGACTAACATTTAAACATAAGTCCACATTTCGTAAACAGGAAGCACAAGTCCAACATGATTCAAAATACAAAGTTCCTTACAGAAGCTGAGAAAACTGAGACTATATTTCGTGACTAAGTCCACATTTTGTAAACAGGAAGTACACGTCCGACAGGAATAAAAATACAACGTTCCTCACAACTAATCATAGAGAGGCAGCATACCAATTTTGAAAGTCATCCCTCTTATAGAAGCTGAAAATACTGCGACAAAAAATTCATGTGTCACTACATTTCGTTACTAATTCCACATTTCTTTATACAGAAAGTGCACATCCGACAGGACTAAAAATATGATTTTTCTTACAACTAATAATATTGAGGCTGCATGCCAATTTTGAAGTCAATCGTATTTATAGAAGCTGAGAAAACTGCGACGGAAATTCATGTTTTACTATATTTCATAACTAAATGACAAAATACCGAAGTTACTTTTAATCTATTTTCTGCATAAGCGCATTTCGACATCTTATGTCACTTTAATGGTGAAAGAAAGGATATGGAGTAAATGCAAACGACATAAAGTCTCTACTAATCCATGGTAAAACAAGCAAAGGAACAACGCTTTTATTGTTGTTCTTCATGACTGAAGTCACCGTGAGGAATTCAACAATGAAAAGACTGTTTTGTTCAAATTTCATCAAAACTGTTCATTTGAATGCAATTCCCATATGGTCGTTAGTAAAACTATAGTGAGGGGGTATCATCATAACCAGAGGCTTCAAGGAGCCTGTATCGCTCACCTGGCTTTCAGTTGGCACAATCCAGCTAACATTGTAAGTTATACAGTTGATCTTCAGTCTCTCAAACTTTGGTAGCTCCAACATCACTAATATCTTGAACTGTATTTAGAGTCTTATCATGTTTTACTATATTTTTTTGTTGGGCTTTTTTTTATAAAAACATTCTTGTTAAGAACCACTTTCCAGTTTTGAAGTCAAGACATCATTTGTAGATGGCAGTCAACTTACAATTTTCAACATCAGTTTTGAAGTTGCAACATCAATATCTATTTGGAAACCAAATTTCATTGAAGTCTACAATGTTCAATTTTCCCGTCTCTTTTGGCAACCATTTTGAAAATTGCACTCATCAAACAATTTTCAACATCAGATTTGAAGTTGCAACATTAATACCTATTTGGAAACAAAATTTCATTGAAATCGGACAATGTTGAATTTTCCCGCCTTTTTTGGTGGCCATTTTGAAAATTGCGGTAAAATGAACAATTTTTAACACCAGTTTTGAAGTTGCAACATCAATATCTGTTTGAAAACCAAATTCATTGAATCTACATTGTTCAATTTTCCCGACTTTTTGAATGGAGGTCACAACTTTTGACATCGGTTTTGAAGTAGCAACATCAATATCAACTTGGAAACCAAATTTCATTGAAATCCCACAATGTCAAATTTTCCCCCCTTTTTAGTGGCCATTTTTGAAAATGGCAGTCAACGAACTACACCATTTTGAAGTCGCCACAGCATGGCAAACATTTTATCAATTTACACTTAAACTTCATCTTCTATGGCATTGGAAATAAAAAACAATAAATTTGAAAATTTGAAAAATTCTGTGAAAAAGGGGAAACAACTCCTACACGGGTTTTTTGACTTTCTTCAAAATTTCAGGGTGGGCAAATCTTGATATGCTGAACATTTTTGCGTTATAAAGTTGACCTCTATCTGTTATAGTTTTTCAAATAAAAAATAAAAATAATAAAATTTTGAAAATTTTACAGAAAAAAAGCAATAACTCAAGATTTAACAGAAAAAAAGCAATAACTCCAAGATGGGTAGTTGGATTTTCTTCAAAATTGCAGGGCAGGTAGATCTTGCCATACTGATCATTTCAGCTTTTGGACATCTGTAACGATTTTCGAGTTATTTGCAAAAAACAGCAATGTAACCCCATGTTCTGTTTTACGTAACAGCAGCCATCTTGTTTGATCTACGGACAAATACAATTTTTAAACTGCATACCCTGGTGATGATTCAGGCCAATTTTTGTTACCATTGGCCCAGCAGTTTCAGAGGAGAAGATTTTTTAAATTGTTGACAGACGGTAGACGCAAAGTGATGGCAAAAGCTCACTTGATCTTTTAGGCCAGGTGAGCTAAAAATCATAAACTTGAAGTTTGATTAAAATTGTTCAAGTGGTTCCAGAAAGGAATATACAGTACTTGAATGCATTTTTCAAAGGGTATTATGTTAAACTAAGTTCCCCGATTGCTGAAATCTTGAAGGGTTATGAATATGAAAACAAACTATGAAAGGGAGAATTCAAGAACTATTATGATCAAATTTGGTGTCAATTGATCAATCATTTCCAGAGGACATCTTTCAATGCATTTCAAAAAGGGTTCAATGTTAGAGTATATTCCCCGGAAGTGGCCATCTTTGATGAAATGCGAACCTGTCGGAAATATGTACCAATTGTAGTCCTTAATAAACTGAACATGCTTGCAACTGAAATTTAACCTCTGTCTCAAATAGAAATACAAGACAAAACATATTAAAATCTTATGAAAAAGGGCAATAACTCGCATAGTGGTCTTGAGAATTTCTTTACAATTGCGGGAGAGGTAGATCTTATTATCACACTGGTCTATGATAACGCACTGACAACGGTGCCAACGCCGTGACAACGTTCTTTGCAACACATTGACAACGGAAATATATGGTATAACACACATAAATCTGGTGGTAGATTTTATTTTTGGTGTTTTAAGATTTTACTGTAATCCATTAAAATTTTGAAAATACCCACACGGAATGTGAAAATTATTGCGGAATCGGTATGTTACATTAGTAAAGTGCAGAATACTTGCGTTTAAGAATAAAACTGTGAACAATTTGAATGGTCGAACAAAAAATTAGTGTCATTTGTGGAATTTCCTAATTTTCTCTCTAAAATATATTCATTTATGAATGAATAAAGCATCATTACGAAATGTTATGTCCTTTTTTATGTTTTCCCAAGATTTAAATATTCCAGATCTTCGTAAATATATCAGCATTGCAAATAATGCAACGCATAAGACAACGATTCAGGTACAACGCAAAGACAACAGTCTGTCGTATTACTTAATGACATAATTAGTTTGTAAGTTGCCCCAGTGAGCTGAAACTCTTCTGATACATCCGATTTTTGATTTATTAAAAAAAAAACATGCACTTTGTGACGATTTTGACAGGTCGAAATGAAAATAAAGGGCTACGCCGAGCGCAGCATGATACGACCGCAGCATGCCGTCCACTGAAATTTGAAAAAGTGTAATTTAAAGTGAGTATGGACATAGGAAAGAGCTTGACACAATAATTAGATGGACGCAATAAGGAGACTGACCAAGTAATTAGCTGGACACAAACTAGGGAAAATAAAAATTAGCCCTTATGACTCCTTATGATTCCTCTTTGACCCTCTATAGCTCAGAAACGGTTAGAGCTACGCCCAATCCATTGACATGATGCTGAAAGCTTATATCAAGAGGAATCAAAAGAAAAAAATCCCATCGAAATGCGATGAAAAATAAATTTAAGGTAATCTGTAAATTTACGATTTGGCCCCCTTCGGCCCCTCATAGCTCGGGAACGGCAAGAGCTACGTCAAATCCGTTGAAATACTTCTGAAAGCTTACATCAAGTAGAATCCAAAGAAAAAAATCCCATCGAAATCCGACGAAAAATAAATTTTTTAAGTTATCTGTAAATTTACGATTTTGGCCCCCATTGGCCCCTCATAGCTCGGAAACAGTAAGAGCTACGCCAAATCCGCTGACAAATAACTGAAAGCTTACATCAAGAGGAATCCAAAGAAAAAAATCCCGTCGACATCCGACTAAAAATAAAAATTTTAGGTTATCTGTAAATTTACAATTTTGGCCCCTTCAGCCCCTCATAGCTCGGAAACGGTAAGAGCTACGCCAAATCCGTTGACATATTACTGAAAGCTTACATCAAGAGGAATCCAAAGAAAAAAATCCCATCTAAATCCGATGAAAAATAAAAATTTTTGG
>MJUU01034120.1:10094-35862 GCA_002080025.1 Modiolus philippinarum | reverse complement strand
TTGATGCATTTCGTCACTCACTGTTTTTCGGACTGGTTACGTGTCGCGCATAGATCCCTTCAAGTTCCCTAAATTCATAGTTTTGGAAGAAAAAAATCAGTGAAAACTATCAGAGAAATTTAAATCAGAAACTCACAGTAAATTACACGCGAAATTCCATGGGTTCGAGCTCTCGTGTGTTTGAAGTCGAAATACCAGCGGGACAGGACGAGATTCATTGCCAATTTAGTAAAGAAATGCTGACAAATACCTCCCAACAGCGATAAACGTTTGATTTATTTGAAGCGTACTATAACATGCTCCACAATATCACAACTCGGTTCTAAATCAAATCAATTCAAATTGCACTCCAGAACCATACAGCTTATTTGTCACACTTATGCTTCGAGCTTAATGCCTAGAACAAACAGTCGGTCCCATGTCATGCGTGTATCCCATTATCACACTAAATGTACAATATATCAAACTTTGAAACTAACAAAAGCGGATTTTCCCCCTGCAAAGTTTATCAGAAAACATTGCGTCATCTCTGTTGGTCGTGATAGCTCGGCATTTGATGGCCCATGGTTCTCATACATTTACATATATGTTAGACAAGTGAGCGTGTGATAGTTAGCTTAAACTTGATCGTCCCAAGAATTAAGCATCAATTTATGGAGGAAATATTTTCCTCAGTTTTTAAAAATAACAATAAATAATAAACTAAAATGTAGTTGACCACATTTTTATCTGAAATTAACTTGAAATTTAAGATATCTCTTACAAGATATATCATAATCTATTTACTTGACCGTTGTTTTTGCGTTGTAATGAAATCGTTGTACTGTGCGTTGACTTGAGAAAAACCATTAAAGTACTAATTTACAAATGTTCAACAAGTAGTAATATTTTGAAAAGAATCAGAAAGGTAGTGTGTTTCTTTATGCTTTAGGTTCCATTCATACATTTTTGTATTTTAACGAAAATTTCAGAAAATTTCCAAAATAACACACATTTCCGTATGAGCGTTCCAACAGTTTTCAGTTTTATCCTAATATAACTATTTCGAAACACTTTAAAAGCATGATACAACGATTTCTGAATAATTTTTACATTCCGTGTGGGTATTGTTAACAATAGAATTAAATTCTTTACTAAAATTCATAAAATAAAAATTTGTGGCTTCTCACTGCCATATTTTCCCGTTGTCTGTGCGTTGCAAATACCGTTGTCAGTGCGTTGGCACCGTTGTCACTGCGTTATCATGGACCAGCGTGATTATGCTGGACATTTTTCTAATTTAAATTAATCTCTTTTTGCTATCAATCTATAGTTAGACATATAGTAACAACACTTTTCCGGAAAGAAGGCACTAACTCCAAGACTGCTTATCGTATTAACCTCGAAATTGCAGGTAGATAGATCTCCTCATGCTGAACATTTTTCTAATTCCAAAATTCGGAGGGGTGTTGAATCATTAGCAAAAAACCAAGTTACCTCAATGCTCTTTTTTTCAGTAACAACAGCCATGTTGTTTGATTACGGACTTAAAAACCACAAACTTGAAAGTACATTCCCTGGTGATGTTTGGTTAGTATTGGTTAAGCGGTTACAGAAGGGAAAATCTTCTAAACAAGAGTGAACCCTCAAAGATTTCCCGCCCGTCCATACTTGGTCGCAAAATTGATGTGAAAACTCAAACTGACTTAATCGGAAAAACATAACATGATCCCTAGACTGTGAAATTAGGGTAATTAACAAAAGCAATATAGCAGAGTATCATGTATCACCCATACCAAAATGCCCAATATTAGTGACCTACCACCAAATGACTAAATACCGAAGTTACTGTGAATTTAAATTCTGCATATGCATATTTCGACAACTTATGTCTCTTCAGTAAGATAAAATCTAAACGTTTGGAAGACCATAAACTCAAAGATGTTTAAAAACTGATAGAGAACAAATAAACAATATGATCTAAATGTAAAGCCAAAATCAGCTAAGGACAGAGCTTTGAATGAGGGAGATACTCCTTAGTTTTCAACAAAATTTACAAAAATTTAGATATTGTAAGGTTATAATACCAAAAAGATACTGAAAAACCAAGCATGTTCACCAGACCTTGAAAATGAGGTCAAGGTCCAGTCAAATAGCAGGATGACATGATCCATCTAAGACAAACCCACATACCCAACTATCATTAACCTTACATTAATAGATACTGGGAAACTTAACATGATCACTGGGTCAAGAAATTGAGGTCACAGATATAAGTCATATGGCAGACTGTCATGTACTACCAAAGACTAACCCACATACCAAATATCATTGATCTACCACTAATAAATACTTAGAAGCTTAACATTGGACCATGAAATTGAGGTCACATACAAAAACCATATTACAGAACATCATGTACTTCTTGAGACCAACCAACATACCAAATATCAATGACGTACCATGAAGTTTCTGAGAAACTGATCTAATGAGAAAAATTTAACATGTTCATTGGGCCTTGAAATTGAGGTCACAGACAACAGCAATACTTTGTCTCGCTTTCTGTGTCTTTCCTCGCAGGCGAGACAAAAACTTCGACAACCAGAGGCAAACTTATGGCGATAGCTCACCAGGCCAGTTGAGCAAAAAAAGAACTGGAAAATCGGTTTTTATTGTGGGCGGACTCGACGATACACAAGGTAAGTTATAAATTAAAGAGGAAGAAGGGGTGGTTGCAACAGTAATGATAAAAGTGATAGATTATAGTGTTGCAAGCAGCTCTATTTGTTTAAAATAAGTATGGTAAGCTGGTCTGAAAAGGTAGCAATGTATATTTTCAAATGTCAACAGTGATGGAAAAACATCTTTTTTGAAGATATCGAATTCGCAAAAATTCAGGAGCGGTGAGCTGGATTCGAGCCCACATCTGTACGACACCATCGGCCTAGCAGTTTCCAGTCCGTTTACAGCTCTACATGACAACGGACGTCGCTCAAAATAGTCAACGATTTACCAGCATCTTTGAGAGGTGTCCATGGTTATAATAAATATATTATCTGGACGCCTTCAAAAAGGCATTTTACTATCATACTTTGAGCCCATAAATGAATTATTTATCTTGTTTGTATGTGCAAACCCAAACATTATTCAGGAATTCTCCAAGATCAATTTGCCTCCAATTGGCACAGTGGTCTTGAAAAACATGGATAGTAGTTGTTTTTATGTGTTTTAAAGAAGTAGTTTTTACATAAAATGCAAAGGCAAATTTCACTCTGAGAAATTTGAGCAACTGTTTATAGTGCCCACATCTCACTTTTATATCTAACAACCGACTAAATGATTGCCCTATGTTTATCTGTACGTTGTAATTGTCCACTAGCTTCAGACAAGAGCGCTTTTGTCGGACAACGGATGCCAGTGATTGTAAATGCACTTAATCATTGTAATTTATATTTTTTTGACGAGCCTGCATCCATCAGTAAATCAAACATGGATGTAGCGTTGTTACACATTGAGTAATGAAATCCACCTCAACCGGTGCTGGGGGCTGTACTGAACTTACTGAATGATGAAGAACAAATATAAAAGTGTCGTTCCATTTCTATTGCTTGGTTCTACCTTGTATTTATAAAGACTTTGCGTCTCAAGCTAGTGGACAATTACAGCGTCATTTGCGTGTGTCTCTTGTCTTTTTCAAGCCCAGTTCACTTGCGGATTGTGGCATGTGATTGTTGTTTTGAACGGAATAGTATTACATGCAATAAGCCCAGGAATTATGCTTTTATGCGAGTAATCTTTTTTTAAGATATAGAAATGTACTTGCCTCTCTCAGCAGGTTTCTCCCCTGAAATAACCAGATCCGACAGTGATTTCGATCGTTTTCTTCCATATATCTGCTTAAAAATATCATGTTTTACACATAATTTTGATATTTGCGAAAAATAATCAATAAAAAATAATAATAAAAAAAAAATACATATAATATATAATAAAAACAAGTCTGGACCCAAATTGATGTCTCGCCCGTCCCTACTTGGTCGCAAAACTGATGTGAAAACTCAAACTGACTAATACAGAAAACTTAACATGTTGGCTGACAAAAGCAATATAGCAAACTGTTATATATAACCAACAAGAGTGGACCCTAATAGATGTCTCGCCCGTCCCTGCTTGTCGCTAAAACAGTCATGTACTACTCAAGAGCAACCTACAAGCCAAATATTATTACCATTCCACTTACAGTAATTAAGAAACTATTATAATCAGAAACCTTCAACTTTGTTCACTAGACTGTGAAATTGAGGTCAAGGTCAAAAGCAATATGGCAGACTGACATGCTCTTACCAAGACCAAGCTATATACCAAATATCATTGACCTATGGCTTGTAGTTATTGAGAAACAGACTTGAGCAAAAAACCTTAACCTGGTCACTGGACCGTGAAATTGAGGTCAAGGTCAAAAGCCATATGACAGACTGACATGTACTAACCAAGACCAAGCTAAATACCAAATATCATTGACCTATGGCTTGTAGTTATTGAGAAACAGATTTAAGCAAAAACCTTAACCTGGTCGCTGGACTGTGAAATTGAGGTCAAGGTCAAAAGCCATATGGCAGGCTGACATGTACTAACCAAGACCAAGCTAAATACCAAATATCATTGACCTATAGCTCGTAGTTATTGAGAAAAAGACTTAAGCAAAAAACTTAACCTGGTCACTGAACTGTGAAATTGAGGTCAAGGTCAAAAGCCATATGGCAGACTGACATGTACTAACCAAGACCAAGCTATATACCAAATATCATTGACTTATGGCTTGTAGTTATTGAGAAACAGACGTAAGCAAAAAAACTTAATCTGGTCACTGGACCGTGAAATTGAGGTCAAGGTCAAAAGCCATATGGCAGACTGACATGTACTAACCAAGACAAAGCTATACACCAAAAATCATTTACCTATGGCTTGTAGTTATTGAGAAACAGACTTAAGCAAAAAAACTTAACCTGGTCACTGGACCGTGAAATGGAGGTCAAGGTCAAAAGCCATATGGCAGACTGACATGTACTAACCAAGACCAAGCTATATGCCAAATATCATTGACTTATGGCTTGTAGTTATTGAGAAACAGATTTAAGCAAAAAAACTTAACCTGGTCCCTGGACCGTGAAATTGAGGTCAAGGACAAAAGCCATATGGCAGACTGGCATGTACTAACCAAGACCAAGCTATATACCAAATATCATTGACTTCTAGCTTGTAGTTACTGAGAAATGGACTTAAGCAAAAAAAACTTAACCTGGTCACTGGACCGCGAAATATAGGTCAAGATCAGATGATTTTGGGTCCGACAGATAGGGTTCTCCGTAAGCTACCTATGGACCAAATATAAAGTTCCTACATCAAAGGCTTCTATATGAAAACTTGAGTTTACGCTGCCGTCGCCGTAATACTTTGCACGCCTATGTCTCGCTTTCCGCGACTTTCGTCGCAGGCGAGACAAAAACCAAAATGCCAAATATCAGTGACCTACCACTGATATAGATACTGGAGAACCAAACATGTTCACTACACTGTGAAAATGAGGTCAAGGGCTAAAGCCAAATAGAAGAATGTCATGTTCCATCTCAGACAAACCCACATACCAAATATTATTGACCATACATTAATAGATACTTGAAAACTCAACATGCTCACTGAACCATGAAAATGAGGTCACAGAAAAAAGCCATATAGCAGACTGTCATGTTCTACCCAAGACCAACCTATATACCAAATATCATTGACCTACCACTTATAGTTACTGAGAAAATGACCTAAACACAAAAACTTAACATGCTCACTAGACCGTGAAATTAAGGTCAAGGACAAAAACCATATGACAGACTGTCATGTAATACCTAAGACCAACCTACATACCATATACCATTGACCGACCACTTATAGTTACTGAGAAACTAACCTAAGCACAAAAACTTAACATGTTCAGTCGACCATGAAATTGAGGTCACAGACGAAAGCCATATGCCAGACTGACATGTACTACCCAAGATCATCCTTTATAATAAATATCATTGACCTACCACTAACAGTTATTGGGATATGGATCTAATCAGAGAAACTTTACGTGGTCACTAGACTGTAGAATTGAGGTCAAGGACAAAAGTCATATGCCAGACTGACATGTACTACTCAAGACCAACCTATATACCAAATATAATTGACCTACCACTTACAGTCATTGAGATATAGATCTAATCAGAGAAACTTAACGTGGTCACTAGACCGTGAAATTGAGGTCAAGGACAAAAGTCATATACCAGACTGACATGTACTACTCAAGACCAACCTAATTACTAAATATCATTGACCTACCACTTACAGTTATTGAGATATGGATCTAATCAGAGAAAATTAACGTGGTCACCAGACCGTAAAATTGTGGTCAAGGACAAAAGTCATATGCCAGACTGACATGTACTACTCAAGACCAACCAATATACCAAATATCCTTGACCTACCACTTACAGTTATTGAGATATGGATCTAATCAGAGAAACTTAACGTGGTCACTGGACTGTGCAATAGAGGTCAAGGTCACATGATTTTATATCCGTCAGGTAGCACTTGATTAGTACTACCACTGGACCAAATATGATGTTCCTACATCAAAAGGTTTTCAAAATATCCTGTATACAGTAAAAGTTAACGCCGTCGCCGTCATACTTTGCACGCCTATGTCTTGCTTTCCGCGACTTTCGTCGCAGGCGAGACAAAAATCAAGAGATGCCGCTAATTTTAGTAGATTTAAATGCACACTTTTAAAAATTATATTTCCTCCGTTTCTTTACAATAATAAAATATGGCCGTCGGGTTAAAAAAAGTTTACATTGGCAACTCTGCACTGACGCCATGGTAGTTAAAAGCTCATCTGCATAGCAATATCGATCGAGGGGTGAAATAAAACACGTTCAAAGCGCAAGAAAGTTATCAAGAGTTATCTTCATTGCAGACAGAAAAGCAAAAACTGTTGACGTATACGTGTTAAGTTTGTTAGCTAGTCGATTTGCTAAAAAAATAATTTCAAACAAATGTGATTTGTTGTTGTTTTGTTTTTTTTAATTTATATTGTCCTCTATTAGTCTTTTTTAGGCAATTGATGACATCGGCTGTAAGAACAATTTGCCAATTAAAATAATGTTTGTTGCCGATCCCGCATTCATGAGTAAAAAAGCAACATAACGTTCCTGGACATCTAACAATAATTTCTCTCAAACCATTGTTAGGGGCCATCTTATTACTATGGGGTATGAGCAAAGTTCATTCTTGAAGGTCTCATGGTAACATCAAGATGAAGAATATCAATAAAAGCGTTGATCCGTTGCTTTGTGTAGAGTATTTGTTTCATCTGCATATCCTTTCGCCGTTTATTGTTCATTGATGGTCACCCAAGCATTTTTTATTGAAAGCTGCTTAAAATGTTCTAAAAACGTATAATCTGTTTTGAAAACACTTTTATAAATACGATGATAACGATTTTTTTGAAACTTATTGAAAATATATAATCTTAACATAACATTTTACAGTTATATAGGGTTGATTTTTCTACAACATACATATTTTGTACTTAACATATTAAAAAATCAGCACACCAGAATATTATTTCAAGCACTTTTAATAACATTTTTCAAAATGTGTGTTTTTTTTTAATTTTGAAGATATGTTTTTCCCTGTTGCACTACTATGTTGTAGGGAACGTTATAAATCCATTTACACTTGATCTTTAAATCATTTCCATAAACATTTCAAGTGTGTGTTTTCAAGTTTCTAATAAACCATTTCACTATTATATATTTCAAAGACATTTGATTCACCTTTTTTAAACTGTATTGCCCAAATAGTTGAGGGAGACTTTTTGAAAACCTTACAACAAAATGTTTAATCTTACCAATCTTATCAAAATTAACATGTTGATGTAACATTTTAAGACTATTATGCATTTTGTATTTAGTTTATCGACAGCAAGATACGACCGCAGCGTGTCGACCACTGAAATTTCAACAAGTGTAATGTAAAGTGATTGTGGACACAGTAACTAGATAGATACAATAAGGAGACTGACACATTAATTAACTGGACAGAGATATCAGCCCTTTTGATCCTTAAAATCTCAGAATCTGTAAGAGATATGCTAAATCTGTTGCAGTACTTTGTGAAAATTGCAATTTTGACCCGTTTGACCCCTTATAGCTCTGAAACGGTAAGAGATACGAAAAATTTGATGGCATACTACTGAAAGCTTAAGTCAAGAGGAATGTAAAGAAAAAAACCTGTTGAACCTGTTTGGTCAATCATAGCTCCGAAAGGAAATATGTCAGTCAAAAGAACGAACAATCCATGGTCAAAGGCAAAACTCAAACTAGATCTGCACGTCATGGTGGTAGGCACGCATACTAAAAACATATTAACTCAGTTATCTTATAATATGTGGAAAAAGTCATTCGAGTTTAACGGACGGACTGACAGTTTCTTTGGCGATTAAAAATCAGGTACAACAGTCAGTAGAGTGGTTAACCACTTGAATTTGGCAAAGTCAAAATAAAAACAAAAACTAGAGGCTCAGAGACTGAGCCTGTATCGCTCACCTGACAAAACGCTTCTATGCCATAAGACCAAAAATGGTCATGCTTTTTACCAATGGGGCAGGGTGTTTAGGTATGTTCTCAATTAGCACCCGTGTTTTTTGTCTGATCCTATTGAAATGAGTTATTTTTGCAAAGGACCTTCTATACATTTAGTATAATTTGCTTAAATTGTTTTGAAAGATGATGATGAAAAGGATGGTTTTCTCATACTGGGCTCCAATTTTAAACTATGTTTTGCACTTGAGGCAATGTTTTTTGTCAGATTGAAATGAAAAGTGCAATTTTTGTAAAGTACCTTCAGTCATCATTCCTGTAAAGTAAGATTGAATTTGCTTCTGTTATTTCAGAGGAGTAGATGAAAATGTGATTTTCCCATGAGTCCTATGTTAAACCATGTTCAGTGCTGCAGCCATGTTTTTCTTTGGATCGGAACAAAATGAGCCATCTTTGTTAAGGACCTTAAGTACATCATTCCTGTAAAGTTTGGTTCAATTTGCTTCAGCTTTTTCAGAGCAGAAGATGAAAATGTGATTTTTCCCATAGGGTCCAATGTTAAACCCAAGTTCCGCGCTGGCGGCCATGTTTTTTATCGGATCGGAACAAAATGAGCAATCTTAGTGAAAGACCTTCCATACATCATTCCTGTAAAGTTTGGTTGAATTTGCTTCAGTGGTTTCAGAGGAGTTGATGAAAATGTGATTTTCTCATAGGGTCCTATGTTAAACCATGTTCTGTGCTGGCGGCCATGTTTTTCATCGGATCGGAACGAAATGAGCACTCTTTGTTAAGGACCTTAAGTACATCATTCCTGTAGAGTCTGGTTCAATTTGCTTTAGCCTTTTCAGAGCAGAAGATGAAAATGTTATTTTTCCCATAGGGTCCAATGTTAAACCTAAGTTCCGCGCCGGCGGCCATGTTTTTTATCGAATCAGAACGAAATGAGCAATCTTTGTAAAGGACCTACCATACATAATTCTTGTAAAGTTTGGTTGAATTAACTTCAGTGGTTTCAGAGGAGTAGATGAAAATGTGATTTTCCCATAGGGTCCTATGTTAAACCATGTTCCGTGCTGGCGGCCATGTTTTTCATCGGATCAAAACGAAATGAGCAATCTTTGTTAAGGACCTTTAGTACATCACTCCTGTAAAGTTTGGTTCAATTTGCTTCAGCCTTTTAAGAGCAGAAGATGAAAATGTGATTTTTCCCATAGGGTCCAATGTTAAACCTAAGTTCCGCGCTGGCGGCCATGTTTTTTATCGGATCGGAACAAAATGAGCAATCTTTGTAAAGGACCTTCCATACATCATTCCTGTAAAGTTTGGTTGAATTTGCTTCAGTGGTTTCAGAGGAGAAGATGAATATGTGAAAAGTTTATCGGACGGACGGACGACGGAAGGACGACGGACGCCAAGTGATGGCAATAGCTCACACTGACCCTTCGGGTCAGGTGAGCTAATAAGACAACATCTTAATTTAAATGATTAAAAAAAATGTGACAAAAAGGGGGTAAAAAAGACCTATATTTCGACATAAAATGTCTTTTTCTAGGGAAAAGTAAAACTAAAAACACGTGTAAACACGCAAGAAGAAATGTTGGGCTTTTTTACCCCTTTTTATCTTCTAAATTCAGATGTTGTCTTATTTTTGTTTTTATTTTGACTTTGCCCAATTCCGGCATTTAACCACTCTACTGACTGTTGTATTTTTACAATAAATATATAAAAACACCTTGCAACACTTATTTTGTTTTCAAAATCAGGTAATATATTTAATAAACAATAGAAGGTTATGATGGAATAATTCCAAATGTAATTGTAACGTTCATTCTCATTGGTCAACGTCATGAATAGCAAACGGAAATATTTTTCGATATTTCCGTCTGCCCATTAATCCGCTCAGAAAAAAATATAGTGCAACAAATAAAGACGTCGTTAACATGGATCACGCGGTTTTTAATGTACAAAATTGGAATTATAAGGATTAAACACCGATTTTTAGGAAATTATGTATGTATAAACTCCGTCAGCTCACTCACAAACTTTACATAAAGTCCTTCGGACTTTATTTAGTTTGTGAGTGAGCTGCCGGAGTTTATACATAGATAATTTCCTAAAAATGAGTGTTTAATCCTATAGTAGATGCACATGAGACAGTCTCTACAAATACATGACGAAAACCAAGCAAATTGACAACCCTTTTATTGTTGTTCTTCGTTTCGAAGTCACCATGAGATTTTCATCGATGAGCTCTGCTCATACCTCATAGTAAGTTAAAGACTGCCCCTAGCACCTACCTGCTTGAGCAGGATTCATGGCTAGATGTCAAGCAACGCTACAGCCATGTCTTTATTTATCCCATGGATACGAGATCGTCAACAAACATAAAAGTAACTCTCCTAAGCACGTGTACAAGATATAATGTCAATGACTAGGTTCAAATGCTAGACTCACATGTGTCCTCAAGCTAGTGGGAATATTTTGTTCCATTTTTGTCCTTATATCACTGGCTTCCTGTTTTATCATTGTATTGATATCAGTGGTTTGTTCTGCTTCCATTACTTTCATAAATGTGGACTTCGATGCAACCACTGTGCTCAAATTTATTTTCATCTCCCGTAACATCTTTCTCTTACTATCTGTGCACTCCTGTGCCATCATTGTCTCCGTTTTATCATCAGACGGTTCAAACCTTGTCTTTATATCTGGGAAATCCTGTGCAACCATTGTTTTATTATCTAAATTAGAGATATGACGTTTGAAAAGCAAAGTAAAACCTGGACTTAGTAATAAAAGCAAATCACTTATTAAAAAAAAGTTTGAGAAATTACTGTGCCAAAATCATATTTTGGCCCCTGGTATGCATCTAACCCAATATAAATAATACTTATTGGGCATCCACAGACCATATGCAACAATCATTTTTTGGATTTATGGTTTTAGAATTCCCCCTTTCCTTGTTCTTGCTTTGGTATTCGTTTGCCGACGTATTCTACAACAATGTGAAATCAAAAATGACATCTATAGGTTTCTTGGTCGCACAAATGCCAGTATGAAAAAAATCTACGAGCTTATTGCAGATCTACACGGTAAAAACGAAGGAATGGAACAACATTCTTATTGTTGTTCTTCATCTTTAAGTCATGTCGAGGCCTTTAGCAATGAACTTTGCTCATATTTCTTAGTAAGTTCAAGACGACCATGAACACCTTGTTTGAGCAGAATTCATTGTTAGACATTGTCCCTGTCTTTTTATCTCATCAATAAGGGATCTTCAACACACATAAAATTAACCGGCAAAGTGTCCTTACACTGGTTTATATATCTGTTACCCGATAAAAGAAAAGTAGAAGACAATCACATATAATCATCCAAAATCTACTCATCAGTGAATAGTAAGAAAACTAAGGATAATGAAAACATGAGATGTGGGCACTATAAAAACCTCTAATACATAAACAATGCCAGATAAAATTGAGGATATACGGTAGTTGAAACTATTTATCACCTTTGCAATTGTTAGATGACAGAAATTAACAGTTCTTATCATGAGTGATTATTTAGACATTTGAGATAAGAATAAGAAAACTTGAGGCTCCCAGGAGCCTGTCCCAAGTCAAACTGAACTGCTATTATTAGCTGTTATTTAGCAGTACTTTACCAGTTTAACCTGATTTTAGCAGTTTTATACATGTTCCTAGCTGTCACTCCAATAGCAGTCTCAAGTAACTGCTTTATTTCATTGATTCTTAGCATTCACTTTAGCAGTCCACTAAAGACAGCTGTTTGTCTTTAGCTGTTCATGCAAACTTTAGCATTCATTTTAGCAGTCCACTTAACATGTTTAAGACAGCTGTCTGTCTTTTGATTTTTTCTGAAATCCGTCTATGGTGTAAGGCGGCCTATTCCGCCTATACCTTCATAGATCGACTTACTTCAAAGTGTAAGGCGTACCATAACCATATTTTAGGACATAGAAATAATTTTAGACGTACTTTTCTACATAGACTTATTTCTTAGGCAGATTTTCAAAGATAGAATATTCTCTAAGGCTGATATTTGAACTTAGAAATTATTTCTTACAGTTTTGAAGATAGATTTTTTTCTTAAGTTGATTTTCGAACTTAGAAATATTTTCGACAAACTTTTAAAATTTAAGATATGTTTTACACATGACAGTGTTCTATTATAAATTCTCACTGTAACTGATTCTTTCATTGGAAAAGGTTTTCCTTCATATTATTTATTATTCTGTGTGTTTTTACCATTTTACTATCCTTACCCATCCCCCTTTTTGCATTTTTTAAATTGATCACTCAAAGAATTCAAGGTAAATATAATAAATCCAATATAAGAAGAAAACACACAAATGTTGAAAAAAAAACCATCCGACAAAGGATCACTTGTTTCTTGGACATACATGCATGGTTGTCTTATAATTTACATAGTGAGATTAACATTGGAAAACAGCTGCATCTTTGATTACTACAAAATAAGACACCAGTGTAACTGAACTGTAATTTTCTAGAAAAATAAAAACATTGTCACAGCAGCAAACCGTTTTAATTTAATGAGAAACATTATCACAGCACAACCTCTCAACTATGTGTCTTTGTCAGAACTAAAAGTAATTTGAGGGGAATAAAGTGTCTGTGAAAACTAATCCTTTACCATTTGTCTAAAGTAAATGAGTGATTAATTGCATTGATATCTTGATTCACTGACATTGATTGTTTACAAAACAGTTTTAACAGGAAAATCCAATGGTTATTTATAACTCAATGTTACACCCAAATGTGTGGGAAGTCAATGATTATGATTGGTCAATTACAGTGTAGTATCCAATCAGCATCAACATTACACTGCATTTCCCTCAGGCGCAAATTTTGAAAGATAATTATATTCTGGTAGCTCATAATAAAATGTAGTTTCGAGATGGATAATCAATTAAAATAGCCTTTTGACTGAACACAACAAGGTAAGAAATAGGCTATATATATCTCTGAAAACACGGCTGCTGACTGAAATATTTTCAAATGTGACAAGAATTTTTTTATTTATTAATATCCTAAGCCCTGAGATTGATGATCAATTGCATCTGACCTATGTAGGCTTGGCCATGGAAACAATTATGATTTACTCCAAAAAATAGTGATATTCTAAAACTACCCTCAAAGTTTTTTTTTTCAAATCATCCCCCAAAAAAGTTGCTTAACTGAGTGACCCTAAAAGATATCTATGACCCCCCCCCCAAAAAAANTCTTTACATGTAAACTTAAACTGAATGACACAGTTCTTTTTTCTTATATTTATTCACTCAACCTAAATTGTCCATTGACTAGATGATACCTGGGATATCATAAGATATTTTTGTCTCAATTTTTTTCTACCTATACTTAACCTATACTTAACTACATGTACCATGAACTTAACTTGGTCCATGACTCAATAAGTTTTAATAATAGAATAAACAATTGATAAGGTACACCCCGTACAGTATAAATAACAGATAAACCTGCACATCTGAAAATTGTAAACAAACACAGACTATGTCCCAAAAATACCTTCCATTTAAATGCACTACATGAACAGAACAGTACTAGTATCTGTATGTGAAATGTTTTGACAATAATTATGTACTGTACATTGTATATCAAAGGGGAATCCATTAAAAATAAAATTTATTCAATATATGAAGAAAAATAAAAATTCATGGTGCATGGAAATGACATGTACAAAGTATACAGGGCTGTACCACTGTCCTAGGTTAGGGGAGGGTTGAGCGCTCACCAACCGGTTTAACCCCACCATATACTTTATGTGCCTGTCCCAAGCCAGGAGCCTGTGGTCCAGTGGTATAGTCCTGGTTTTTCATTGTTCATTGTTATTTGTTATTCGTTTTTTTAGTCTTTATTAGATTAGGCCGATTGTTGTTTATGTGAATTATTTCACAATTATTTTTGTGGCATAATGCATATGTAACCTATGTATCATGCATGAGATGGACTGATTCATTAGATTTAGTGTGGATAAATTTTAAAAGATGTACATTTGAACATGTAAATGAATAATTTCTTGAGTACATGAGTAGGTTAGATTTTCTTTTCTTTCATAGTCAGTTCTCTAGCTATTATAAAAGTTTCAAGAAAAAAACAATCAGATGTTACAGATTTCATATACATTTTTGTACATTGTCATGTGGATATTAATTGTGGCAAGGATTTATAGTGCAATAAATTCTCCAGAAATATACAAATGTAGTTTGCACAGATACATATTTATCTTCCTGCAGTTTTTATGCCCCCGCCAATAGGCGTCGGGGGCATTAAGTTTTTACGATGTACGTACGTCCCAAAATAATTTCCGTCACACATTTCTCAGCATCCACTTACAGGAATGATTTGAAATTTGGTTTGCAGCTTCAGCACCATGAGTTGTATCGTGTATGCAAATTTCATTGATGTCGGATTTCAACTTCCTGTTTGGCGGGGGCATCTGTGTCCCATGGACACATTCTCTTCTAAGTTTTTTAAATGAGTTACTGTACATTTTAACATGTAAATACAGCTGCCCATAAATGATTAGTTATTAGCAGAATAAAATTTCAATATTGATATATACATTTTGAACACTTTAATTTTGTTGTTATTTAGATTAGCCTTCCATAGCAGTTGGAAACCAGTTTGCAACAATTTATAAGCAATTTTTGCTTTGCAGCTCTTATGAATATTTATTAAAACAGCTGTTTTAATAGCTGTTTATTATTTTTAGCTGTTTGAATAGCAGTTCTCATGAATATTCAGATAGGACAGCAGTTCTCAGCCTTCTCATTTAAATTTTTCGGCCAAAATAACAGCTAAAGAACTGTGAAGGCTAAGAAACTGCTGTCGACTGCTATTTAAATGCTTATATGCAAATTAGTAATTTGCATAAAAAGAGCGACTGTGAATGGTAAGAGACTGCTAAGGGACAGCTAAAGAACTGCTGTCAAGAGAGAACTGTGAAGGCTTAATGACTGCTATTAGACTGCTGTTCAGTTTGACTTGGGGTATCGCTCACCTGGTTTTCAGTTGCCACACTGAAGCTAACATTGTAAGATATACAGTTGACCTTAAGTCTCTCAAACTTTGGTAACTCAAACACCACCAATATCTTGAACTGTATTTAAATTCTGATGGTGTTTTACTAATTTCTTTGTTGGGCTTTTTTTGACAAAACGACCTGCTAGACCACTTTCAACTTGAGACATAATTTTGTAAATTGCGGTCAACAACAATTTTTAAAACCATATTTTTAAGTTACAACATCAATATCTATTTGGAAACCAAATTGCATTGAAATAGGACAATGTTGAATTTTCCCGCCTTTTTTGGCGGCCATTTTGAAAATGGCGGTCAACGAACAATTTTACTCACCAGTTTTGAAATCACCACAGCATGGCAAACATTTTATAAATTTACACGTAACCTTCATCTTCTCTTGTTAGGGAAATAAAAGACGACAAAATATGAAAATTTGAAAATTTCGTAAAAAAGGGGAACAACTTCTACAAGGGTTTTGGGATTTTCTTCAAAATTTCAGGGTGGGTAGATCTTGATATGCAGAACCTTTTTGCTATTTACACTTGACTTCTGTTACATTTTTTGAAATAAACATAGGAAATCAACGATTACAAAGTTCGCCTCGTTATGGCACACGGACACAGAAACCCAATTTGGCCTGGGTGCTCATTTACCATCCCTAATGCATGTATACAACGGCTAGATGATCTTACCATGTACAGTAACCGATACCTGACTTCGGACATAAATTTGAATGTAAGTCACTCAAGCGGAAAATATAGGTCAAAGTGACCTAATTTTGCCTGGATGCTGACCTACCATCAGAGATGCATGCACATGCAAGGTTAGATGATCTTACCATGTACAGTGACTGAGATCTGAACTCGGATGTAAACTTGAATGTAAGTCGCTCAAGCGGAAACAAGAGCTGTCGCCGAATGGCAGCCAAAGATACCCCCCGCTCATTGAACCCTGAATCGATATGGTAAGTGCAAAATTAAGTTGGTGTGGACACAATACAGGTGCGGACACAATGATATAATCTTCAAGAAAAAACTTTTCACAAGGGTTCCAATGAAAACACTCTGTCTAAATCAGACAAATATAAAATTCACCCTTTTCAGCCTATTTGACATTTTACACATCTACATATAGTGTTCTTCCTTTGTCTTAAATTTCATCAAAATCCTTCAAGTGGATTAAGAGGAGTTGTGGGTAAGAGGTAACCCATACAAAGGGAATCAATGAAAACTCAAAGTTGAATTATCGCCCCTTCCTGGTTTTGAACAATAATTATATTTCTTCATGCACCTCTCCATATAGTGTCCTTCCTTTGTGTAAAGTTTCATCAAAATCCTTTCAGTGGTTTAAGAGGAGTTGCGCTTACGAGGTAACCCATAAATAGGAATCAACGAAAAGTCAAAGTCGGATTATCTCCCCTTCCTGGTTTCTGACAATAATTATATTCCTTCATGCACATCTCCTAATAGTGTTCTTACTTTGTGTGAAGTTCCATAAATTCCTTTAAGTGGTTTAAGAGGAGTTGCGCTTACGAGGTAAAACATACATGGGGAATCAACGAATAGTCAAAGTCCAATTATCTCCCCTTCCTGGTTTTGGACAATAATTATATTCCTTCATGCACATCTCCTAATAGTGTCCTTCCTTTGTGTAAAGTTTCATTAAAATCCTTCAAGTGGTTTAAGAGGAGTTGCGCTTACGAGGTAACCCATAAATAGGGAATCAATGAAAAGTCAAAGTCGGATTCTCTCCCCTTCCTGGTTTTGGACAATAATTATATTCCTTCATGCACATCTCCATATAGTGTCCTTCCTTTGTGTAAAGTTTCATCAAAATCCTTCAAGTGGTTTAAGAGGAGTTGCGCTTACGAGAAGTGTGGACAGACGGACAGACGGACGGACAGACGGACAGACAGACAGGGTGATTCCTATATACCCCCCAAACTTTGTTTGCGGGGGGAATAAAATATAGGAAAAGGTGACCTAATTTTGCCTGGATGCTGACCTACCATCAGAGATGCATGCACATGCAAGGTTAGATGATCCTACCATGTACAGTGACTGAGATCTGAATTGGGCGTAAACTTGAATGCTAGTCGCTCAAGCGGAAAATATAGGAAAAGGTGACCTAATTATGCCTGGATGCTGACCTACCATCAGAGATGCATGCACATGCAAGGTTAGATGATCCTACCATGTACAGTGACTAAGATCTGAACTCAGACGTAAACTTGAATATAAGTCACTAAAGCAGAAAATATAAGTCAAAGTGACCTAATTTTGCCTGGATGCTGACCTACCATCAGAGATGCATGCACATGCAAGGTTAGATTATCCTACCTTGTACAGTGACTGAGATCTGAACTCGGACGTAAACTTGAATTTAAGTCACTCAAGCGGAAAATATAGGTCAAAGTGGCCTAATTTTGCCTGGATGCTGACCTACCATCAGAGATGCATGCACATGCAAGGTTAGATTATCCTACCAAGTACAGAGACTGAGATCTGAACTCGTACTTAAACTTGAATGTAAATCACTCAAGCGGAAAATATAGATCAAAGTGACCTAATTTTGCCTGGATGCTGACTTACCATCAAAGATGCATGCACATGAAAGGTTAGATGATCCTAGCATGTATAGTGACTGAGATCTGAACTCGGACGTAAACTTCAATGTAAGTCACTCAAGCGGAAAATATAGGTCAAAGTGACCTAATTTTGCCTGGATGCTGACCTACCACCAGAGATGCATGCATATGCACAGTTAGATTATTGTACTATGTATAGTAAGTGAGATATGAACTAAAATGTAAATTTGAATGCAAGCCACACAAGCGGAAAATATAGGTCAGAGAGACCTTATTTTCTTGGAGGTTGTGAGTTAACCCAAGATGCACCTGCATGCAAAGTTTGATGACCCTACACTGCATATTTACTAAGATATATACCCAAATGCAGACGCGGACGAGGACGCCGGCGGTACTCCAATAGTCCCCCTCAACTTCGTTGAGGCGAACTAAAAATTAAATATATTAAAATTTAGAAAAATTTTCGGAAAAATGGCAATAAATCCAACATGAGTTTTAGGAATTTCTTTAAAATTGCAGGGCTGGTAGATCTTGACATGCTGATTATTTCCACTTCCAATCAGATTTTTGATATCTGTAACGGTTTTCGAGTTATTTGCAAAACAAGTGATGACCCTAAAGGATGTCTCGCCTGTCCCTGCTGGACTCTAAATTGATGTAAAATCTAAGTGAACTAATCAGAAAAGTGAACATGCTCACTAGTCTGTGGAATTGAGGTCAAGGACAAAAGTCACCTGCCAGACTGACATGTACTACCCAAGACCAACCTACATTCCAAATATTATCAGCCTGCCACTTCTAGTTATTGAGAAATGGACTTAAGCAGAAAAACTTAACATGGCCACTAGACCGTGAAATTGAGGTCAAGGACAAAAGTCACCTGCCAGACTGACATGTACTACCCAAGACCAACCTACATACCAAATATTATCAACCTACCACTTCTAGTTATTTTGAAATGAACTTAAGCAGAAAAACTTAACGTGGCCACTAGACCGTGAGATTGAGGTCAAGGTCACATGACAAATGTCAGACTGGCATATACCCAAATAAATCTTGCTATAGGACAAATATTGTGAGTCTAGAGGCTACAGTTGCTGAGAAATAGACTTGAATGTAAAAATTTAACAAAGTCACTGAACCATGAAATTGAGGTCAAAGAAACATGACAGGTGTCAGACTGGCGTGTACCCATATAGATCTCCCTACAAACAAAATATGACAAGTCTAGGTATTATAGTTCCTGAGAAAAGGACTTGAATGTGAAACTATGTCGCAATGTTTATGTGCTTATTGAAGCATGAAAACAATGTCAAGGTCATCTAAAATATATGCTGCTGGAAAGGTCATCACTTGGTGGTGCTGTGGACCAAAGATGATGTTTGTATGTATTACCCTTGAAAAGTTATGAAGGTTTTAGAAAAAAGTTTACGCCGCCGCCGCCGTCGCCGGATTGCTATACCTATGTCTCGCCTTCAGCAACTTTCGTCGCAGGCGAGTTTAAAACAGCAATTCACCACTATAATCTATTTTTAGTAACAGCAGCCATGTTGCTTGGTTTTTGGACTAATCGAACACAATTTTGATACTCTTTACCCTAGTGATGATTCAGGTCAAGTTTGGAAACAATTGGCCCAGTGGCTTAAGAGGAGATGATTTTTTAAATTGATAACCAAAAGTATCATTTTTTAAAAAAATTGACCAATAAAGGGTAATAACTGCTATATGGGTAGTCAGATTTTCTTCAAAATTTTCTTCCATACATCATTCCTGTAAAGTTTGGTTGAATTTGCTTCAGTGGTTTCAGAGGAGAAGATGAATATGTGAAAAGTTTAACGGACGGCGGACGGACGACGGATGCCAAGTGATGGCAATAGCTCACTCTGACCCTTCGGGTCAGGTGAGCTAATAATCCCATGTACAGTACAACAATGAAGAACTATGACAAATCTGCAAACATGCAGGAAGTGCTTATGATGTAACCTTGAAATCTGAAAACATGATACATTGGACCATAAGGAAATTATGTGCAAAACAACATTGAATCCAACGTACAGTTTTAGAAAAAATTGTGACGAAAAATTCCATATATTTGAATGTCTTCCCATAGGGTCCAATGTTCAAACTATGTTCCCTGCTGACGGCCATTTTAGATTATGTACGGACCTGTCGGATACCTTTTTTGGAAGGGACCATCTAAGGACCATTGTGACTAAGTTTGGTTATAATTGGACTGGTAGTTTCAGAGGAGAAGATCTTTGAATGAAAAGTTCACGACGGACGGACGCCGGACGCCGGACACCAAGTGATGGCAAAAGCTCACCCTGGCATAGCCAGGTGAGCTAAAAACCGAGTGATAGTGCTCTTGAGGATTAGTTTATCTTAGTCCGTATACAGCTCAGGCAATTAATGTAGAAGCTCTCAGATACACCCATTAAGTTCTCCAAATCCTAAACATTTTTCATCTAAATTTATTAATCCGAAAGTCTTCCTAGGCCTGGACAGCTTTTCTTCGGTATAAGATTCCCAACATAATATATTTCCAGGAATGGCACATGCATTCTCCTCATTCTGTCAAAATTTCATCATACACCTTCAAAAGGGTTAGGCTAACCACAGCATGTTGGAATTAAACCGTTATATATAGATAAATACAAGAAATACCAATGTTGCATAAAAAAACTGTAAATTTCGTTATGCTGTACACGTGTTTCAAGGAGTTACCGCTCATCAGCAGCAAATATACTGACATAAATTGACTATGGACATTGTTCAGTAAAACCTTTTTATTCACAGCGGGTTATTTTCGCGGGGTTTTAATTTTCGCCGAAGGATTTAAATCGCAAAAATAAATTCCGCTAATATCTTATGTATTCGACATATATAAGATCTTAGGTAACCTGCGAAAATTTAAAACACTTAAATTTTGGCATACATTTTTTACTCAAATCCGCCAAATTTTTTACCCGCGAAAAAAACCCGATATACGGTATGAACATAAAAAGTTTCACGATTATCTACTTCAGTATTATTAACGTTATTTTTTATATAAGATTAAATAATTATTTGAACAATGTTTTTGCATCAAAACAGATCGGTTTCTTACCATTTTCTGTACATCTTTCATTTTCATCATCCTGCAATATAATTGCAATGTTTTTATCACATTCTGCTTCTTATATTACAGTTTTTACAGAGAAAAGATATGTGCTGAAGAGAATTTCTCATATGGGTGCATTATCATACTTTCAAATTTTAGTTTTTCCATTTTTTGTAATGTACTAGTAAAACTGTTATTCTGACCACCTATTTATTGTGACCACATCTCAGTGGTTTTCTTACTTTTAAATCAATGAGTGCCCTGTAGTTGTTTAAGTGTTGTGATTGTCTTCTGTAAGCCTTTTTGTCGGGCAATGGACAACAGCGATTGTAAGAACACGTTGCCAGTTACGTTTATGTTGTTGACGACCCAAAATCTATTAGTAAAGAAATGTGAATGTAGGGTTGCTAGGAATGAATTCCGCTCAAACCGGTTTTTGGCGCCATCTTGAACTTACAATGCGGTATGCGCAAAACTCGTTGTTGGAGGCTTCATAGTGACTTCATGATGAAGAACGACAATTAATGCGTTGTTCCATTGCTTTGTTTTACCATGAATTTGTAGAGACTGCATTTACTCTATATCCTTTGATTGCTTATTATATTCCATTTCTTATACGAGTAAAATGCAAAAGATATGGAACCCTATGTTTTTATTTGTTCAGTGGTTCTTCATGCATGACGTCTCTTGCTGATTCCTGAAAAGATGAAAAACAACAAAAAAGCTCTGTCTCCATGAACTGCATGACCTTGTGTGACATGACATCAATATCTATGGCTTTGTTAGGGGTAAAGCATTAAGTTTCGGAAAGCATTTATGGTGGGACCGTTCTTGTTTACCAATAAAACTTATTCTGACTAACTTCATTCGTCTCTTTAAAATTAACCTAAAATCTTCATAACGTTTTAAATCAACAAATAGCGATTTAAGAATATAAACCGTTTTGAAAAAGCTGGCTAGCGAAGGTCATAGAATTAAAATTCAAAGCAGAAATTTATCAGTTCTGGATAATAGGCATGTGGCTCTATGTTTTTGTTTTTTTTTGAAACGCCAATAGTTCTTGCTAAAATTCTATCGTTCAGAAAACAATGTGAGATAAAAATTTTATAAGTTTGAAAAATAATTAAGGTTACGTACTTTATTGTACATTATGTTGAAATATACTTACAGAATAATTTACTTCAGGTGTAAGTTTATACGCTACATAAACTATCCCCCCTTTAGGGGAACTTTTTGATAAACAACCGGTTTCAAAGGACTTCTCCCGTAGTCTTTTATCTGGTTTATGCAGCGAAAAATGATGCATCAGTCCTTGCTCCAAAGCCAAAGTATATATCTGTTGGTTCATTTCTATGGATTTATTTGTTTCCTTTACATTTATTGGAATTGTCTCCCTTTCTATGCACCCTATCACCACAAGTCCATCATAATTATCTTTTTTGTAATCTTGCCATCTTCCATTTATTCCACCATCCAATGTCCAGGTGGTGACTCTCATAGGATCAAAAGAGACACCAGTTCTTGCACTCACGAACGTTTTTCCAATGGTAAACTCTACTATAGATCGATCTGTCTGCAACTCCAATTCTTGAAGTGTGTCTTTGACTTTATTTTTTAATCTCCTCAATGCTTCTTTAAAATTGACAGCACGGCAGTGAAAGGTTTGTTTATCGCATGGTACTCTGTCGTATAAATTAGCCAAATTTGTTGAATATCCTTGAAGGCCTCTGCAAAGATCATCAAAATCCAAGAACCCCCGAACAGAACCAGTATACGACATCCCTGAAACAAAATACAAAAATTTTAAGCAGTAAACTTTGGAATCGACTTTGAAAAGATGAATATATAGACGATGGTAAGAGTTAAATTACTTTTGTGTGTAACTTTTGAGATAAGAAATTGCCCTGTTGACAAAATCGCATCCATATCATTTAAAAGGTAAAAGACGAATATGGCAAATGAGTTGTGAAATGTAGACGTTATATGGCGAGGATGTGGGAATCTAATCAGAAACAGAAAATTCACTATTGCAAAGTCGAAATCATCGTTTTCGTAAAGTCACTTTATTTCAGATGACCAAAGTTATCAAAACTCCACGCAGAGGCATGATTCCTGGTATGATGCAAGCTGATGATGAGTGTATCAACTTTCTTTTGAGTTCATTTTGGTATGCAAGCACATCAGTAAAAGAATATCGAACCAAAAATAAAAAAGGCAGAAAAGGGAAAAATCTATAATAAAAAAAAATATAAAAAGGCAAATTAGATGTTACAGCAACACAAATTTTGGACACAATAACATGAACAGGAAAACCAAAAAAGTATGGCACTAGAGGCGTGAACTCTTGGGAGTATCATCAGATTCTTCAAAAGAATCGCTGACTGTTATAACGCTTATGAAAAGTCGGGTTTTATTTCAGAGTTGTTGTTTGTCAATTCGGTAATAACCTGTTGATCTACTAAAAAAAGTCTGTTCTCATTTGCAAAAATGAATTAAACATTGAGATGATCTGTGAAATCACGGTGACGAGAGTAACACTTCTGCAGTGAAAATTGGAACAGTGGTTGGACATAACCTTGATGACAGGAATTAGGCTGTGTTGTCAAAATCGTTGTATTAATAACAAAATACCGAAGTTACTGTTAATTTAGTTTCTTGCATGCATATGCGCATTTCAACAACTTATGTCTCTTCAGTGCAGTAAACTAGAGACACGACATTCAGAAATGAGTTGTGAAATGTAGACGCCATTGTGCCGAAGATGTGGGAAACTTATATTTAAGGTAATTGAAACGGGGTAGGGGAGATAACTCCCTTTTATGCACAAATTACTTGTTTTGATTAGTATGAATAAAACAAATGACTTAAAAATATCTATCATAAATAGTTATTAAATAGTCATGTTATCATGAAACTGCATTCCTTTTATAAAGTTATCCAAGGTGCCTACATTAAAATATCTAGGTTTTGCCAATAGCATCTTAAAGATATTGAAATAAATGTAAGTCAGATTTTTGGAAAGGGAGGTAATTTTTTCTGCTTGACGTTCAGAATTAAGGAGTATTAGAGAACTTTTTAAGCAGTTTACCTAAGATTGTGAAAAAAATGGTACAGTGAATTTTTATAAAATTTTGATATAAGTCATATGCGTGGAGGACCTTTTTTCCAGTTTTTGGTGAAAATTGACTGTTAGGATTTTCATCTAGAAGAAATTAAATGAAGCTGTGTATTCAACAATGTTGTGAAAACGTATTTTCCTTTTTTTACTGCAAATTAACACTTAATTCACACTTATGATCATTATTCTCTCATATTTAGGTCTACATTAGTTTCTATGAATTTATGTCTTTTTATGTTTACAGTGTTGAAAAGTGAAGGTCAAAGGTCACCAACCAAGGTACGCGACACGTCGTCTTGAGGTGATCTATCCACATGCAAAATATCAAAAGCCTATCTCAAAAGACAAACAAGAGGCTCACAAGAGCCTGTATCGCTCACCTGGACCATGGCTGACATAGATAAAAGGCATTTCCAATAGGAAAAACAAAAAATAAAATTTAGCAGAATACTTTTTTCTTTCAGTTGCTTCAAAATGTTAACCAAATGCTTTCCAGTTATAAAAACGGGGTATCAAGTGATTGCTTATTGTATGAGCTTTACAAAAATCCCAAGTTTTAACACTTTCTATGCCTAGAACGTTCCATAGCGCAATTAAACGTACCCCTACCCCAATGAAATATTGACGAAAAAAACTGATATTTTCATTGAAATTGCGTAAGTTTGATGGTCTAAAGAACCCGAAGTGCATCTCAATTCCCGATTCTGAAAATTGTTTTTAGCTTTTCAATCTATTTTCTTCAATATAAAAAATGATAAGACGATGTTCACATATTTTAAATGACCAAAATTTTATTTTCAAATAGACCAAATACATGGACCTTTGTATAATTTCGTTTTTGAATAAGTTTTTTCTTTTATTTGCATAATATTATTTTTTAGTGAACAACTATCATTTAAAATAGGTATCAAATGAAAGCTTATTATATTTGCTTTACAACCATTACAAATAATGGCTACTTTTAGGTAATATAAACATCATACATCAATAAAACTTACCCCTACCCCAACAAATTTACTCTAAAATTGTCATTTTTTGGTCTATTTTCGCACAAAAATAATCAGAACACGCAAAATGTGTGTTGTTTATGACAATGTCACATGAATAACATTATGATTTGGTATTATAACAGCCATTTGTCGACTTAAACTCAATATTTTGCCCGAAATTGATGAAAAATGGGAATTTTTAACATTTTAGAATTGTCCAAAGTTCACTGTTTAATCGTTATATATGCCAAATCTGGAGGATATATCTGCA
>MJUU01034113.1:93322-105727 GCA_002080025.1 Modiolus philippinarum | reverse complement strand
AAATGGGTAGGGGCGGGAAATTAGCCCCGCTAAACACTATATGTACAAACACCACTTCTTTAATAAATATATAAACAAATACTGTGAAAATGAATACTTAAATAAACGGAATGAAAAACAAATTACTACGATTTCTTGTTAATGCCATCCGGATGTAATACACATAACTCTCTGATCCAGAAGCTTTGTCTCGATTGTCTCTGTTTATCGCTCCAACCCCGCACATGATCAATGATGGTCACTTTTGATCTTGCAAAATCTTCCACAGAATGCCCAAGTAATTTGAAATGTTGACTGACAGGCAGAAATGGTTTTTTGGTGAGGTCACTGCGGTGTCCATTCATTCTTTTGTTGAACGGTTGGACACTTTAACCCACACATTGTAGACCACAGACCTGGCAGTCAATGAGGTATACGACATTAGGTGTCTTACAATTTACATTGCAGAACACCTTGTATACCTTACCTGTTTTTTTGCTACTAAATGTTTGTGTTTGTTGCATTTGCTGACAACACTTGCACCTTCTGTCATCACAAGGTTTGCATTGGCCAAGTGGTGACGAGTTTTGCGGAAGGTTCGCTCGGACCAAAGTATCTTTAATGCTTTTTAGTCGTCTAAAAGCAATGATAGGAGGCTCAGGGAACATTTTCGATAGTGTTTTGTGTTTCGATTTCTTTCCAGTGATGACGGACCAAGCTCGAAACGTTTGCCAGCGAAGGATGATACGTGATGACCAAGGGAATTCTTTTATTTATCTTCTTATCTTTGTATTGAAGGAGTTCGTCTCTGGTGACCTGGCATGCTCTATTGAACCCTTTTTGTATGACTTTGTCAGAGTACCCCCTTGATTTTAGATGGTGCCTTAAGTCCCCAAGTCTTTGTTTAGTGGTGTTATCAGATGAACAAATGCGTTTTACTCTGATGGCTTGGCTATATGGTATGCTATTAAACAGTGTTTAGGGTGGCAACTTGATGGAGACAGATATTGATGTTTGTCTGCCGGTTTTGAATATATGTCCGAGGAAATTAATCCCCCTTTGATTGTGGTGGTAGTGTCAAGAAAGGATATTTTAGATTTTGAAACTTCATGGGTAAATTTGATAGAGGGGTGAATAGAATTGGCATGAATAAAAAACTCGTCTTGTTCTTTCTCGGTATGTGTCCATTTCATATCAACATCGTCAATAAATCGGAACCAAGATAGTGGCTTTTTAGGTGTGGTAAAAGGCAGCTCTTTTTCAATACTACCCATAAAAATGTTGGCATAAGATGAGGCCATGTTGGTTCCCATAGCTGTACCATTTACTTGAAGGTAGTGCTCTCCATTGAAGGTGAAATTATTATGCTTAAGAACCAATGTGAGCATTTCCACTAGACATTCAGTAGGTGGTTCTTTAACTGTACGTTTTTCCCAAACTTCTTTGCATGCTGCAATGCCATCCACATGTGGAATGTTGGTGTAAAGTGAAGTTACATCCATGGAGACTAATATGGTATTCTCTGGAAGATTTAGTTGTTCCATTTTTTTAAGGTAGTCAGTAGTATCTTGAATATGTGAGGGGAGATCTTCCACAAATGGTCTGAGATGGAAATCAACGAACTCTGATATCTTTTCTGTCGGATGACTATTAGCTGAAACAATAGGTCTTCCGGGGTTGTTTTCTTTGTGGATTTTAGGTAGAAGGTAGAAGCGACCAGGTTTTGGATCTTCAGGAATAAGGTAATTGAGGGTAGTAGTGTCAATGTGCCCGTGTTCATGCATAGCCTCTAGGCTTTCGGTTATCTTTTTAGCAAAATCAAAAGTGGGTCAGAATCTAGTTTTTCATAAAATCTATTATCGGAAAGTTGTCTTTCGGCTTCCTGTAAATAATCTGTCTTGTTCAAGATGACTACTGCACTACCCTTGTCTGCTGGTTTTATAACTATATCGTTTCTTTCTTTGAGATTTTTCAGAGCTGATTGTTCCTGTTTTGACAGATTGTCAGTTTTAGGTACAAACATGTCTACAGTTTGTCTAATATCTGATTTAATAAGATCTATTACAGATTCGAGTCTGGTGTTTTTGCTCGGTTTAGGAATCCAACTGCTCTTTTTAGTGAATTTGGGGATCTTGACAGCTTCATCACTATCAGAATCATTATCAGATGATTCTTCGTTCTCTTCTTTTCTAGAATCAAAATATTCCTTGATTCGTAGTCTTCTGGCAAATTGATCAAGGTCTTCTTCAAGTTCATGTAACTTTGTTTTTAAAGGATTGGGGCAAAAATTCAAACCTTTGGACAGCAGTGATGTTTCGGCTGTACTCAAATTTGTGCTAGATAGATATATATATTGTAATGACAAAATGATTTTGGTACATCAAATTACATCAAATATTAGTCAAATATTGATGTTCCCAAATCATTAAGGTCTTTCACCAAAAGTGAAAGACCTTATTGTTATTCTTCTGATTATTAAGGTCTTTCACCACAGTGAAAGGCCTTATTGTATTTCTTCTGATTATTATTTTTCTTTTTTTTTCTCCCTCCAATATCGAAAAAATGTCGAGACATATCAATTCGATATTTGGTAAACTTAATCGGCTTAGGGAGGGGACGAAGCCACTGATCCTGTGAAACCGATCTATTTTTAGTAACAGAGTTATCTCCCCGAAGACTGAAAACCTTATTATCATGTTTACTCAATAACCGTGACTGATATCAAAATTCTGATGAGGGGAAAATGTTACAATTATCCTAAGGATAATTTGTCATGCAAAAACATTTTTTGGGGTCGCGACCCCGGTTACGCGTTTTTGACCCCTAAATATGCAAATTTTTCAAAGTTATCGGATTTTGATGAAATTTGGTTTCCAGGTACCTTTTATAGTCCTAATTACAAATCTATGGTCATTTTGTTTCGTCCGCCATTTTGAAAATGGCCGCCATTCGAAATTTTGTTATCGGGATATCTCGGAAACAATAAAAAATTTATGAAAACAATGTGTTGCAAAAATACTCGTCTCTTAAAGATCTTCATTAATGGTTGGTCAAAAAAATTTTTGTCCGCCATTTTGAAAATGGCCGCCAATCGAAATTTTGTTATCGCGATATCTCGGAAACGATAAAAAATTTATGAAAACATTGTGTAGCAAAAATACTCCTCTCATTAAGATCTTCATTTATGTTTGGTTACAAAAATATTTTCTTCTGCCATTTTCAAAATGGCGGCCATTCGAAATTTTGTTATCGCGATATTTCGGAAACGATAAAAAATTTATGAAAATATTGTGTTGCAAAAATACTCCTCTCCTTAAGATCTTCATTTATAGTTGGTTGCAAAAATTTTTTCTTCCGCCATTTTCAAAATGGCGGCCATTCGAAATTTTATTATCGCGATATCTCGGAAACGATAAAAAATTTATGAAAACATTGTGTTGCAAAAATACTCCTCTCATGAAGATCTACATTTCTGGTTGGTCAAAAAAATTTCCGTCCGCCATTTTCAAAATGGCCGCCATTCGAAATTTGTTATCGCGATATCTCGGAAACGATAAAAAATTTATGAAAACATATCGTTGCAAAAATACTCCCCTCATGAAGATCTACATTTTTGGTTGGTCCAAAAAAAATTCCGTCCGCCATTTTCAAAATGGCTGCCATTCGAAATTTTGTTATCACGATATCTCAGAAACGATAAAAAGATTATTAAAATATTGTGTTGCAAAAATACTCCACTCATGAAGATGTACATTTCTGGTTGGTCAACAACAAATTTTGGTCCGCCATTTTCAAAATGGCCGCCATTCGAAATTTTGTTATTGTGATATCTCGGAAACCATAAAAAAATTTATGAAAACATTATGTTTCAAAAATACTCCCCTTATTTGGATCTTCATTTATGGTTGGTCAAACATTAGACATAACGAAACATAACATTGACGGGGAAAGACCTTGCAATTGTTCTCTGAACAAATAACTTAATACCGAAGTTACTGTGAATTGACTTTTGAATTAAGGTTTTTCCCGACTCCAGTCGGATTGATTGATTGATTAAATATTGTTTAACGTCTACTCAGCAATATTTCAGCTATATCAAGACGAGAACAAGTTTGTTAATAAATAATCACTTTGGGGTATGGAAAGGGTCATTGGACGGGAAATTCTGACTGCGACTCCAGTCGGAAAGACCTTATAGTAATTCTTCTGATAATTATTAAGGTCTTTCACCACAGTGAATGTCCTTACTGTTATTCTTCGGATTATTTTTTTTACTCTTTTTCTTCCGCCGCAACCGCTGTAAAAAAACTACGCGACATATCATTTCGACTCTTGGTGTCTTGAATCGATATCACTTCGGGACTTCAAAACTCAGTCAAACATATCGATCTATTTCTAGTAACGGAGTTATCTACCCTAACTCGGTTTATCTTGTTAGCAGATCTCCTCATAAACCGTAACCGATATCAAAATTCTGAATGGGGGAAAATGTTGGATTCATCCTCAGAATGATTTGTCATGCAAAAAATTTTTTGGGGTCGCGACCCCGGTTACGCGTTTTTGACCCCTAAATATGCAAATTTCTCAAAGTTATCGGATTTCAACCAATTTGGTTTCCTGATAGCTTTTATGGTGCTAATTACAAATCTGAAGTAAAAAAAAAATGTTTTTGTCCGCCATTTTCAAAATGGCCACCATTGAAATTTTTGTTTTCGGAATATCTAGAAAACTATAAAAAAAATTCTGAAAACATTATATTGGAAAAATACTCCTCTCATTGAGATCTACATTTGATACATTTACATGAAAACTCTGCGACAAACCGTTTTTGAGTTATAGCCCTTGATGTGTTTCGGTAAATCGGTTTTTTGCGAATAGCTTTTAAACCCTTCAAGATAGTATAGTCAAGTTACATATCAAATTGATCAGTAAGAAGGGACCTTCAATTTGAGTCCAAGGTCAAAGGTCATCAAGGTCAAAGGTCAAGGTCACTGAAAAATTTATGTGTTTATGACCTATCTTTTCAAGTCAAATGTTTACAAAATCAACAAAAAGTGATTTGACCTTGTCTTTAAAAGGTCAAGGTGAAAGGTCAAGGTCACAAGAATTGATTTAAAACATCATACTTTGCCTCTGATAGACATTTGATGTGTATTTTACTAAAAAATCTAATAATTTTGGATGTCCTAATTTTTGACCCTGACCTTCAAAAACAAGGTCAAGAGTCAAAACCAGCTATAAAACAGATACACACCATTTTAATAAATTTTTGCATGATTATTAAGGTCTTTCACCACAGTGAAAGTCCTTACTGTTATTCTTCGGATTATTATTAAGGTCTTTCACCACATGTGAAAGACCTTACTGTAATTCTTCGGATTATTAAGGTCTTTCACCTCAGTGTGAAAGACCTTACTGTTATTCTTCGGATTATTATTAAGGTCTTTCCCCTTTCCAAGGGAAAGACCTTTCTGTATTTCGTTTGATTCTTCTTCTTCTTCTTCTTTTCTGCCTCATTTTCAGAAAATTGGCTGGACATATCCTTTTGATATTTTTGCACAATAGTTAGGACCATGTCTAGTTGATAAGAAATAGGGAACGGTCAAAAATCTTTTTTCGTTCACGAATTTTCGCCCAAAGTCCGAAAAACCTTGTTATGGGATAAACTCAGAAACCATAAGAGATAGCTGAAAAAATGTAATGGCAAAAATGTTTGTTAGGTCATGACGGACTTTTGCTACCTTTAGACCGAAACTCTACGGTGGACCATTCATGAGATATGCCCCCGCAAAATTTCGTCACATCTTTGAGTACGTTTTTCTCGAAAACGGTAAGAGATAGAAGCCTGGAACCTTTTCCATTCATCTTAGTTGATATGTGTTACATCTAAAAATGCTAAGGTCAAAGGTCATTGGTCACTTTGAACTTTGGCCTCAGACCTTGTTATTGGATTAACTCAGAAACCGTAATAGATAGCTGATTAAATGTAATGGAGAAAATGTGTGTCTTGTTGAGATCTACATTTGTTACATAAGTCCGAAATGATTGGACCAACCGTTTTGGGCCTATGGACCAAAAACCGACTTTTGATGTCCGAATTTTTTTTTTTTTTTTTTTTTTGCTTTTAGCTCAAATACCATTGAAGATACAACAATATTTTCAATACAAAAAATGTTCGGGACATCGTGACCTTCAAAATTACGTCAAGGTCAAAGGTCAAGGTCACAGTTAAAATTTTATTATACCACGTCTATGAATCAATAAATGAATTTTCAAGCTTAGAATCCTGGTCTTATCAACAAATCAATAATGAAAACATTATGATGCAACTTCCGGGAAAGACCTATCAATTATTCTTCGAACAATTGACGTACTAGTTATTATTATTTTTTTTTAATTCTTTTTCTTCCACCGCAACCGCTGCAAATAAAACTACGCGACATATCATTTCGACTCTTGGTGTCATGAATCAATACCACTGCGGGACTTCAAAACTCAGTCAAACATATCGATCTATTTTTAGAAACGGAGTTATCTCCCCAAACACGGTTTATCTTGTTAGCAGATCTCCTCATAAACCGTAACCGATATCAAAATTCTGAATGGGGGAAAATGTTTGATTCATCCTCAGAATGATTTATCACGCAAAAGAAAAATTTTGGGTCGCGACCCCGGTTACGCGTTTTTGGCCCCTAAATATGCAAATTTCTCAAAGTTGTCGGATTTCCACCAAATTTAGTTTCCAGGTAGCTTTTATCGTCCTGATAACAAATCTGGGATCAAAATTTTTTTTGTCCGCCATTTTCAAAATGGCCGCCATTTGAAATTTTGTTATCGCAATATCTTGGAAATGATAAAAAAAATTCTGAAAACATTATATTGCAAAAATACTCCTCTCATTGAGATCTTCATTTGATTTAATAGAACAAAAACTCTGCGACAAACCGTTTTTGAGTTATAGCCCTTGACGAGTCTCGGTAAATTGGTTTTTTGCGAATAATTTTTAAACGCTTACAGATAATATAGTAAACATATATGTTTAAAGTGATCAGCATGAAAAGACCTTCAATTTGAGTACCAGGTTTAAGGTCATCGGTGACCTTTGACCTTGACCTCTGACCTTGTTAGCGGATAAACTCAGAAACCATTATAGATAGCTTAAAAAGTATATCGACAAAAATGTTCAACATATCAAGGGCTACATTTGTTTCGTTTGGACCGAAACTCTCCGATGATTCCCTAAAGAGTTATTGCCCTTTACGCGTTTCGGAAAATGTTTTTTTTTACATATAATTTTTAAACCGTCACAGATAGTATAGTCAAGTAACATATCAAATTAAACAGTAAGAAGAGACCTTCAATTTCAGCACAAGGTCAAAGGTCATCAAGGTCAGGAGTCAAGGTCATAGCCAATTTTAAGTATTTTTTTCAGTTATTTGTCATAAAAGTGCTTAGCAACAATACCTGAAAAGTTCTGTGATGATGTGAAAAGGACATAAATGCAATTACCAACCTGAAGTGACTTTCATGGAATCATCATGGTGAAAACTGGTGAAAGACCTTGCAATTGTTCTCTGAACAATTGACCTTTTAATTATTATTATTATTATTATTATTTCTTCTTCTTCCGTAAGGTCTCTGTACGGAAAACCTTTTGACGTATCATTACGAAACTTTGCGTAGTAAATGGAAGTTGGAAATTCTCTTTCGAAAATAGGGGATGGACGAAATCAATTTTTTAGTAACAGAGTTATCTCCCCGACTGTGGTTTTTCTTGTTATCAGGTTAACTCAGAAACCGTAACCGATATCAAAATTCTGAATGGGGGAAAATCTTTCATTCATCTTCAGGATGATTTGTCATGCAAAAATTTTTTTTTTTTTAGGTCGCGACCCGGTTACGCGTTTTTGACCCCTAATTTTGTTAATTTTCAAAGTTAACGGAATTTGATGAAATTTAGTTTCCAGGTTGCTTCAATGACCCTGATTACAAATCTGGGGTCAAAAAAATTTTTCGTCCTCCATTGTCAAAATGGCCGCCATTTGAAATTTTGTTATCGCGATATCTCGGAAACGATAAAAAATTTCTGAAAACATTATATTGTAAAAATGTTCCTCACATTGAGATCTACATTTTGTTCAATGAACAAAAAATCTCCGATGAACCATTTTTGAGTTATAGCCCTTGACGCGTTTCGGTAAATCGGTTTTTTGCGAATTACTTTTAAACGCTTACAGATAATATAGTAAACATATATGTTTAAAGTGGTCAGCATGAAAAGACCTTCAATTTGAGTACCAGGTTGAAGGTCATCGGTGACCTTTGACCTTGACCTTTGACCTTGTTATCAGATGAACTCGGAAACCGTACAGCACCAGGAATATTCAATCTGGCAATCTGACTGCAAAAGGATCACAAAGGGATCACAAAAGGATCACAGAAAAAAAGTTATGATCATTGATTGCAATCCAGGAATGCGCCAATGACCGCATGATCACAAGGTTTGCGATCATTGATCGCCGGTGTTGTGATCCTTGATCGCAGGTGTTGTGCTCATTGATTGCAAGGATTGTCATCATTGATCGCAAGGATTGTTATCAATGATTGCAGGAGATACAATTAAAGGATCACAAGCGTTGCGATCAAGGGTCACAGCCGTTGCGATCGAGGATCACAAGCCTTGCGATCAAGGATCACAATCCTTGCTATCAAGGATCACAAAAATTGCAAGGATTGTACTATCAATGACTGTTTATCAAAAATAGGAATTTTTTTAACATAATGAAAAATGTAATAACTTATATTCATTATATATATGAAAACTAATCGTTTATTTTACGTGTATTAATCATTTCAGTTAAACGTTTTGTTGAACAAAAATCGAGAATTGTTCTTTTTTATCGTTGCTTTTATTAATTCATGAGTATTTTCATTTTTGTTTATTTTTTCATATTATTTATTTACTAATTAATTTATTTATTATTGTTATTGTTTTACTATTTTTATTTCTAGATATATTTTGCGATTAAAAAATTCTTTGTATATACTGTACGTATGCCCAGAATAATTTATAATGGAAATATTTTACATTATGTACTTTACAGTGCCGGGTTACTGATTTTTTTTTAAGATAAGTTTATCTATCATTTATATGCCATTTACTCCTGTTTTGCGAGAAGTTTATTTGCCACTGTACAACGATTACCTGCGGAAGGTGATTGTATATTGTAACCCCGGAATTGTAATACAGTCGTAAAACATTCTGTCTGTGTATATTTCACTGTTGTCTCAATATACACACGTGTCCGACTCTCTCTAGCGCAGAGCTGTCGGCTTACTCACATTACACAAAAAGTCTTGCACAATAACAGACTGGTAACAGCTTTGGGGGATCAAATGAGCATTAGAAATAACTTTTAAAGAATTCCCAACATGACATTTTTATCCGGGTACTTTTATAAAATCAAATCAATATTTCATCTCTAGTAACTATACGGAATAAAGAGGATATGAAAAAACTATGCAAGGAACAAACAGACGCATTTTATCTTACTTCTTGGATCTTCTACTGTCTATTGAAGCTAAAACTTAATATACATTTAACTAGTCCCCGATTGAATTTGTGTATTCGGGTTAATAAATTGACTTTTTGACCCCATTTCTGTAAAAATCATGTTACTTGACAACGTGTCAGTCTGATCAGAAGCAGAGATATATAAAATTTTATATGTCTCTGTCAGAAGTAACGGGAACTTGTGTTTGGGCTATTCCAAGTGCTTGGTGATACACTAACATAGGGTATTTTGATTCCGGATTAAATATTCAACGGTTCCGGCAAGAATGTTTTTAGCGAAATAAAAACACTGTTACATGTGCTTGCCATAATATATAAGTTTGAAAATGGATGGTTAAGAAATGCTTAGTATAAGAGAAAATGATATACCACTACATATCTTGTAATATCCATGGATGTGGGATATCAAGCTTATAGTCGAGACACGAGCGCAAAGGTTTTATCACAAAAGCTGATATTTATTTGAAACTGCTTTTGTGTTAAGAAACAGGCATTTATTTTCTGTGGAATACATATATACAGCATATATGAATAAATTTTATATTGCGCTTGTTTAATACATACTGTGGAAGTACTTTTATTCGTGGACATCAATTTTCGTGGTTTTTATAAATATCACTATTTCGTTGGTACTTAAATTCGTTGTTTCAAATTCAATACATTTAACCTCTATGGAAAAAAATGCATTTCGTTGGGAATTTAATTTCGTGGTTTAAGCGAACCACGAAATCCACGAAAATTGGAACCCCACGAACAATAGTACTATCACAGTAGTAGTTTTGTTTTACTTTTCAAAAAACACCCTTTTAGACTATTATACAAACAAAACACTGTTTTCGTGATAATAATACCTTTTGCATTCTCAAAGGTGTAAATATCTTAAAGTCACGTGCGTGTGGTAGACTAATTTACGATTATCTGTAATACATGCACAGGCGTGTGCCACACCTTGCACAGGTGAAGTAAAGTTTTGGTGGCAATTAACAAACGACAATAAACATCGGTTACCAGGTGACCAAGGATTTATGGATGTACTGTACAAAATTTTAGTGATGAAAAAAAATGCCGTTGTTTTATAAAACGGTCACATCTAATCTTTCAAAAGGGCTTCTCTAAATAAGAGATCTTGTGTATTTGAATGCAGATATGTATACCACTGACTAGTAAAATGAGCTTGCAGGACTTGATCACGAGTCTCTAATATGGGACTTTCGAGATGAGAGTTTTCCAGGAAAGATTTTTAAAAAGTAAACAAGAGATCTTCATGTTCCAGAAGCTATCAATGTATATTGTATGCGCATATTTATCATTGATTATGAGTGATAGGTTGTTCAATACTTTTTGCGCTGTATGTAAACTTCTGTATGTCAATTAAAATGTACGTGACGCATATTTCGGAACTCTCCGAATTAATTCACATTTTTTTTGTATTATTATTGTCATTATTTTATCCAATGGGTCAGAGATCCAGCTCTGTCCCACTTTTCTGGTATACTGGAAATACAAATTTACAAAAGGTTAAATAAATAATAAACCTATTTCTGCTCGATTTTGCTTACCAGGTAAGAACAATAAAAATAATTACTCAACAAATACTATGTCACAGTTGAATAGATGATCAAAGTATGCATTTACCATGATTTCAGTCGTAAATCATGTCAAGTGCTGTTGAAAATATTTACATGGTTATTGTCAGATCATAGAGAAATCTATACATCATTCATGTATACTTTGGTTCAATTTGCTTTCATAGTTTCAGAGGAGATTATCTTTATACTTTCTATGCTTAAAATTGCTTCAGTACTATCAATACGTTCTATGCTTCAAATTGTGTCAGTACTATCAAACGTGATGATCACAATCATAGAGTCTTATGCTTGGCGTTGACGGCAAGACTTCAATGTAGGGTTTGATTCAGTTTGCATCTAAATAGTTTCAGAGGTTATATTCAAACTATGTGTTATCTAGATACACTAGAATAATCGAGTCCGGACTGCTTATACATTTGATTGATTGATTGATTGGTTGATTGATTAGTTAGAGTTGAACGTCCAGTGAGCAATATTTCAGATATATCAGGACGAGAACAAGTTAATCAAATAAAAAATTGTAAGTAAAAGAAGACAGAAATAAAGGTGGAGGGGACAACAGGGCAACGAGTTTTGATAGCCACTGGAAAAGGGGAGTATGGGTAGGGGCAGGAAATATAGCCTTCTATACGAGACCAAGTGACTCTGCTCTTTTTAGAAAAATATAGAAGGGGTCTTTATACTTCATGGAGTATGGCGTCTCTCCACACAGTTCGGCTATTATGGTTCGCTTTCCGTATTATGCCCTGACTGACTATCCCGCATAGACAGGGTATTTCCCTATCCACCAGCTGGCCATGGGGACGCACTCGGCAGCTCTGTAGCCTGAGCCCCTGAAAACCGATTCAGGTGCCGGGCTTATACATTTAATCTCCGAAAATGGAAAAAAAATGTCAAGTAAAATGAGGGGGCGAACAGGGTGTGTCTCTCCCTTCACTCGCCCCTCTCCTTTCTTCTGCCTATTTTCTCACGGTATCCCTTTCATTTTTTTTCTCCCTTCCCACTTCTTTTTTCCGCCCTCTCATATTTAGTTATTTGTTACCACTGGGTCGAAGCCTCTGCTGGTGGACTGTTAGTCCCCGAGGGCATTCACCAGCCCAGTAGTCAGTACTCCGGTGCTGACCAGAAAGCCGATTCTATTATGAACCTTGCAATATCTAATTTTTTGTAAATTTTATTGAAAACTGAGGAGTATATCCCTCAAGCAAAGCTCTGTCCTTAGCTGTTTTTTTTTTTTTTTTTTTTTTTTTTTTTTTAGATCAT
>MJUU01034113.1:40054-93311 GCA_002080025.1 Modiolus philippinarum | reverse complement strand
GTTCTCTATTAATTTTTAAACATCTTTGAATTAATGGTCTTCCAAACGTTTAGATTTTATCTGCACTGAAGAGACATAAGTTGTCGAAATGCACATATGCAGAAATTAAATGCACAGTAACTTCGGTATTTAGTTATCTCTTCCTTCTCCTGGACCTTTCTCCTTTCTCCGGCCCCCTTTCTCCTGGTCTCCCTTAATCCTGTCCGCCTCCTCTTAAATGGATAAAAAAGACAAAATAATATACAGTGACTGCATGGCATTTTTTCTAGATTGCTCATGATTAAAGAGGAAATTTAAACGCCACGTAAAAAGGTCAATATTCTTTATGCCAGAATCAAAGTAGTGTCACTTGCAGCAATCAATCTCTATATCATTTAGAAGTATTAATTAACAAAACTATTATACTGAAAAGTGGATCCTTTTTTTTCAAAATATTCCTAAAAGAACCTTAGGTGCGTATTCCGATCTATTTCATGATTGGTCTACTCAAGAGGACAGGATTGTGTGTAATTTAATATCGTATGAACATGTTCAAATCTTTAGTCGAAAACATCTGAACAGATTCAAAGACGTATGCAAATGCATTATTTGTCTCTGACAGAACTACCGAACTTAAAACGGAATATATACATATATTATGTAGTCTCATAAAAACCATAGGCTGTCAATAAACTGGCGATAATACGGCATGAACTACGTATATTCCATTCAGTGATCACTTACATCAAAAGGAAATATCATAGAAAGTTTTAGAGGTAATCTTCCTTCATCATGCACACAATGCAACTCCATAGAGGTCTATGGCTAAATCTGTGAGTGCTTTTACTTCACGTACCTTATCATGCGATCAGACATGTTAATTGACCTTGGCAATCAAATCACAAATACATTGTAATCCATACTTAAGTTTCAGGCAGAATTTAGGCAAAACTGTCATAAGGTTTTCTGGAAGGGTAAGCATATTCCGCTTCACACGCGGCACACTATAATTGAACTGTCCCCTGTAATGTTAAATTCGGTGTGCGTCAATTCTGTAATAATTTTATCCTAATAATGTAAGATCTCATGTAAGATCTCATTATCGATAGGCTTGTCCGCGTTTAGAAACTTTGTTAATGCTCTCTGGAAGATTATTGATCATTATTAGTAAAATCGGAAGATATCAAAATGTTCAATTTTACAATTAAATATCCATAAGTACAAAGTTTTTTTTCGATTTTCCGACAAACCGGTTGCGTATTCATATAATGATATCGAACCCGATATAAAGCATGATCAATGTAGTTTTCTGTCAAAAAAGTATCTTGAAATTAGTGATATTCAAGTAATACATAAATTTCAATACTTGTGTTGGAAATGTTCGTTTTAAATGATAAAAAATAGAATGAATATTGTTTCTTTTTTGTTTTGTTTTGTTTTTTGTTTTGTTTTTGTTTTTTTTTTTTTTTTGCTTGTTTGTTTTATTTTTTTTACATCAAACCATTTTGCATGAATGATGCTAATTAACAACAATGTGTCACAAAGCCTTACACGTTTATTTGATTATGATGTGAATTGGTATCCATAAAACTACGTTTGTGATATTTTTGATAGGTATAATACATCCACATAACAAGATTTCGAACAACCGATCAAGTTCTTATAAAAAAAAGTCGTACCTCTCGGACAAGGGTTTGTACACGTTATTGGAGAAATTTATTAAATATATATTTTGATTTACATGATTGATTAAATTTTGCTCTTGGCTGCAGATGAGTTGTTTAGAAATAACAAGGACGTACAGTATATTTATCTAAATATACGTTGTAAATGAATTATCATATATGGAACAGAAATTTGACTAATTTATTCAGAGACGTATCTCTGATTTATCCGATTCTCAAACAATACACTCAAAAAACAGCTAATTTACAACATCAGAAACATTTTTACCGGATAATTTGATTTTTATTCAATATATGTTCAAAGTTGAAAAATTGAGTTTACTGACCACACCATGTGTAATTCCGGCCACGGTTTTGATCTTTTGTTTTGATATCAAGAAAATTACATATGCCATATCATTTTATTTATTAATCAACTGACTTTAAAAATCAATCACAGAAATTCAAAAGGGTTATCCAAGGCTCATGCAATACACAATGACAGTTGAAAATCTAGTACATGTGTTTTGTAACTGCCTAATTCCACCATACAAGATATATTTCAGGTCATGGTTTTGACCATTTGCTGAAAAACAAGTGCAGTTTATGCGTTTTTATATATAAATAAATTATCTTCTGATATCAATAAAAACAAATTGATCGCCTAATATAGTTTTATTCAATACACACCCAAAGTTATAAATTTCAAAGTTTTCAGACAACAATAGCAGTCTTTCCCGGCCACTTTTTCTACCTCTAAGTAAAACCAAAAAAATAATCATTTAAGTCATTTTATTTGTAAATAAATCATTCTTGAACATCACTAAAAAATTTTTGATTAAGTCCTATAGATTTCGAAAATTAAAGTTTTAAGTCCTAATTTCATATTTTTTCTTCCGGCAATCGTGATGTCTAAAATTATTTTCATAAAGTAATGTATCATTTCATAGATCTTCTATTAGCTTTTAAAATATTTGTGAATAATTTCTCTATATGTTAATGCATTCAAAAGATATGAAGGACAAGGCATGCATTTCAAGACTTTCCGGTTTTTCAAACTTCCTGTTAATACACATTAAATATGTTTGTAAATGGAACAAACATATAACTATGTACTTGGCGATCAATGATCACAAGTTTGAGATCAAGGATGACAGCTTTGCGATCAAGGATCATATGACTTTGCGATCAAGGGTCATATGAGTTTGCGATCAAGGATCACAATCTTGCAATCAAGGATCACAATGATTGCACTGTTGTGATCAAGGGTCGCACCACAAGTTGTGATCACTGATCATAACTTTTGGAATCAATGATTGCAAATTGTTTTGTGATCATTGATCGCATATACCCGTATGATCATTGATCGCAAGCAAGAACAATCCTTGATTGCAATCATTGACTGCTACAGGATCACAAAATGATCACTTCGGGATCACAAAAACGGCAATCTTGAATTTTCCCTGTACTGTAATAGATGGCTGAAAAAGTATATCAGCAAAAATGTTCATCATGTCAAGGGCTACATTTGTCTCATTTGGACCGAAGCTCTCCGATGACTCCTTGAAGAGTTATTGCCCTTGACGCGTTTCAGAAATAGGTTTTTTGCGTATAACTTTTAAACCTTTACAGATAGTATGGTCATGTAACATATCAAATTAATCAGCAAGAAGAGACCTTCAATTTGATCCCAAGGTCAAAGGTCATCAAGGTCATCGGTCAAGGTCATGGCCAATTTTTACGGTTTTTTATTGTAAAATCTTTAAAACGATTAGAAATGGCTACTTTAATACATTGGAGACAATGTGCATCTCATCAAGATGATTTTAAACATGTGACATGGCAAAACATAACATTAAACACAACATTGACTGGGAAAGACCTTGCAATTGTTCTCTGAACAATTGTCTTTTTAATTATAAATATTATTATTATTCTTCCATAAGGTCTCTGTACGGAAAACCTTTTGACGTATCATTACAAAACTTCGCGTACTAACTGGAAGTTGAAAATTCTCTTTCGAATTTAGGGTATGGACGAAACCTATTTTTAGTAACAGAGTTATCTCCCCGACCTCTTTTTTTTGTTGTTAGCAGATAGACTCGGAAACTGTAACCGATATACAAAATCTTAGGTGGGGAAAATGTTTCATTCATCCTCAGGATGATTTATCATGCAAAAAAAAAAAAAAAAAAAAATTTGGTTCGCAACACCGGTTACGCGTTTTTCGACCCCTTAATTTGTCGATTTTTCAAAGTTGTCGGATTTTGATGAATCCAGGTTGCTTTAATGACCCTGATTACAAATCTGGGCTCAAAAAAATATTTCGTCCGCCATTTGAAATTTTGTTATCGCGATATCTCGGAAACGATAAAAAATTTATGAAAACATTATATTGCAAAAATGTTCCTCTCATTGAGATCTACATTTAATTCAATAGAAAGAAAACAGTGCGACGAACGGTTTTTGAGTTATAGCCCTTAACGCGTTTCGGTAAATCGGCTTTGTGCGAATAACTTTTAAACGCTTACAGATAATATAGTAAACATATATGTTTAAAGTGATCAGCATGAAAAGACCTTCAATTGGAGTACCAGGTGCAAGGTGATCGGTGACCTTTGACCTTGACCTTTGACCTTGTTAGCATATAAACTCAAAAACCCTAAGAGATGGCTGAAAAATTATATCAGCAAAAATGTTCAACAAGTCAAGGTCTACATTTGTTTCATGTGGACCCAAGCTCTCCGATGACTCCCTGAAGAGTTATTGCCCTTGACGGGTTTCGGAAATTGGTTAATTACGTATAACTTTTAAACCTTTACAGATAGTATTATCATGTAACATATAAAATTAATCAGTAAGAAGAGACATTCAATTTGATCCCAAGGTCAAAGGTCATCAAGGTCATGGGTCAAGGTCATAGCCAATTTTGGGGTTTTTTTTATGTAAAATCTTTTAAACAATGAGAAATGGCTACTCTAATATATTGGAGACAATGTGCGTCTATAGAGATGATTTTAAGCATGTGACATAACAAAACATAACATAAAACATAACATTGACTGGGAAAGACCTTGCAATTGTTCTCTGAATAATTGTCCTTTTAATTATTATTATTATTATAGTTTCCACCAAAACAGCTGACAAAAAACTACGCGACATATCATTTCGATACTTGGTAGGGAAGATGTGTCCTAAAGTGGGATCTTAAATCTAAGGGGACGACAAAATTCTATTTATAGTAACGGAGTTATCTGCCCGTTCAAAACAATCTTGTTATCGGATAATCTCGGAAACCGTAAAAGAAAGCTGAAGAAGTGTAATGGGAAAATTGTTCCTTAGGTCATGACGGAACTTTGTTACATTTGGACCGAAACCGTGCGGTATGGTTTTTTATTGCCCTTTGAAAATTTTTGAGTTTCCGTTAATGCTTAATACTCCCAAACGATAAGTAGTAAAGACCTGAAACCTTCACCATTGTTAATAAGTGATATATGGCCATCTAAAAATGCCAAGGTCAAAGGTCAACGGTCAAGGTCACCGATGACCTTAGGCCTTGTTATCACTTTAACTCTTAAACCGTAATAGATGGCTTTAAACATGTAATGAGAAAAATGTTCATTGTTACAAGACGCAACTTTGTTACATTTGGTCCGAAGAGATTCGACGACTCTTTATATGAGTTATTGCCCTTTGAAAGACTTTGAGTTTCCGTTAATACTTAATACTCCCAAACGATAAGTCGTAAAGACCTGAAACCTTCACCATTGTAAATAAGTGATATATGGTCATCTAAAAATGTCAAGGTCAAAGGTCAACGGTCAAGGTCACCGATGACCTTAGGCCTTGTTATCNACATGTAATGAGAAAAATGTTCATTGTCACGAGACGCAACTTTGTTACATTTGGTCCGAAGAGATTCGACGACTCTTTATATGAGTTATTGCCCTTTGAAAGATTTTGAGTTTCCGATAATGCTTTATACTACCAAACGATAAGTCGTAAAGACCTGAAACCTCCACCAGTGTTAATAAGTAATATATGGCCATCTAAAGATATCTTTTGCCTTGTTATCGCTTTAACTCGTAAACTGTAAGAGATAGATGATCAAATGATTTGAGAAAATGTTTGTCTCATTGAGGTCTACATTTGACACTTGAGTCCAAAATAATTAGACCATTTATTTTCGACCTATGGCCCAAAAACCATTTTTCGAGGTCCGATTTTAGAGTTTTTTGCCTATATCTCAAAAACTATTAAAGTTCAAAGAAACTATAAGAAGGTTAAATGTTCAGCTCAATATGGCCCACAAAATGAGGTCAAGGTCAAAGGGTGCAAAGGTATGGTCCTTAGCAACACCGTTATTTGCCATATAAGTCCTTACCAACCATAGGCAAAAAGTTTTGTAATGTTGAAAAGAGGAAATAAATGACATTGCCAACCGGAAGTGACTTTCATGTCCTTAGCAACAAGCTATTTTTTCGAAAAAGTCCTTAGCAACCGTTGAGCAAAAGACTAATGAAGATCAGAACTTTTGTTTACACCACATTTTGAACTGAACTAGACAACAAAATCAAACTCAAACATGTAATCATGGTGAAAACTGGTGAAAGACCTAGCAATTATTCTCTGAACAATTGACTTTTTAATTTTGTCATTACAATTCTTATCTATATAGTGCTGTACACTGTGTTAATAACATTTTTTCTATATATTTTTTTCTCAACTTCAACAAATTGGATTGTTCCTGTAATATTTTGTGAGTTTTACATATGTTGGCATCTCTTTGATGTAAACATTCTTTATATATGATAAAGGATTCACCGGAATATGAATTAAAAGCACAAACACTACTGACAAATATTTTGACTGCTTTTACCAGAGCCAATCGTTTTTTTTCCTTAAAAGTCTGAACAACGCTGTGACCGACTGACCTCTGTTGACTCAACGCTAATCAGTCTTTTTTCAACACTAGTTTTTACAGAGAATATCTGATCAGAGTTAAGACAACTCACTTCAGTCAATCTCAGTCTTTACCTGTGTTGTAAAAACCTTTCCAGTGTTGAGCAAACAGCGGTCAGTCATTCTCCACACTACCTGTGTTGTAGATAACATATTTTTTATTGAGAATGTCTGTTCAGTGTTGAGTCAACGGTGATCAGTCATTCTCAACGCTACCTGTGTTGCAAGAGACTGCTCTGTGTTGGAAATGACTGACCGGCGTTTGCTCAACATTGGACAGACATCTTCAACATCAATGACACGTGCTCAACAGCTCTCTGAGATCCCGGAGCCTAAGGATATGGAAACCAGAGCCTAATTATGTTAATTTAGGAGCTCAGTAAGTTGAGCACAGATCCCTGTGGGGAGTGTAGGAATGGGTGTACCCTTATGACGATGAACTGTTAAAAATTACGTTGAATGACATTAACGATAAACTTTTGCCCTGACGTTAAATTTTCAAGATATTTCTACAAAAATATGTTTTGACAAATGACGATATATTTTTATCTAAATCATGATAACGGTATGAAATTTAAGTAATTTAACGAATCACGCTTGATGGACGACCATCTGATTTTCAGGATAGGCTTGGCCGCTTTTGTCCGGAAGACTTTTTTATGACAAATAGGAATGAAATTTTTATTTTCCCTGGCATCATTATTAAATCATATTTGTTTACAAAATCGACCAATTCAACCCCCAACCCCCACCCCCGGAAATTCAAATGGTTGTCCCCAATATAATTTTGACGTTTAACGGCAAAACTTTGACTTATTTATTGTTAACGATAGAGATTGGTGGTTAATGATAAAGGGCATTCATACCCTCCGTGAGTGGATCACGGAGCACAAATGTTGGAGCCAGGAATCAAAGTATTGGAACCCAGATACCCACGGCACAAATGTTGGACCCAAGAGCCTATGTTATTCATCAATACTGTAAACGTGGTCGAAATCTCTATACAATGATCCTATAAGTATTTCTTTTTGTCGACTTTCGTGTCAAGATTGCCAAAAATAAGAAAGCCAAAAGCAATAAGGCTTTACACGTATCGATATTTTATCTGAAACGCGAGTGTGTATACGAAAGTTTTCGTTCTGTTAATTCTTGAATACAGATTAGGAGCGGACAGAGGAACATTTCTCCCATCTTCCGTATTATTTATCCTTTTTCTGACCATTTTTTGTTTGCGCCACCTTCAAACCGACAACAATAATTTACAAGTTCCTTTGGTATTCTAATGCCGTTGTCTGATTATCATTTAATATGAAATTTGCTTAGACGTGTACTTTCGATTACTTTCATTATTTGAAATGTACATTCTAGTATTTGTATTGTATCTTCAATGTAAGTCAGTTTTAACCAAATACACAAGTACATGAAAATCACAATATGCAATGATAGGATATGGAAGTCCACATAAATCAAATTCTTTATAAATACATCCTAATCATACCAATGGAGCAACGTTTTTATTGTTGTTCCTCATATTAGCTTTGTTCATACCTGATAGCATATACAAGACGGTCCCAGGCATCGGTTTTATCGTTGCTCATTGCTAGGTGTCATTCAATGCTACGTCTATGTCACTTTATCCACTGTTGCGGGATCGTCAACAAACGTAAACTTAATTCGGAAAGAGTTCTTACAATAGCTGTCATCCGCTGCCAGACAAAAGTCTAACCTAACAGATGACAATCATAACATTTAAAAATCACAGGGCACTGATCAAGTCAAAAGCAAGGAAAATTAGCATAATAAAATCATGATATGAGTAGAAAATACAAAAAGATGTTGTCAGATGACAATATGAAATAACAAAATATGAAAGTATCATAATGCATACAAAAGAAAAATTCTCTCCGGAACAAGAACACAATCCCTGAACTGTATACGGAGCGTACATCTTCTCATTAAAGAAATGTAATCAAGCAATAAGACTCTATTTGCATTCTGACAGTTTGCAACTAGAACAGCAAGTAGTTTAAAAAGATTTCAATTGATTTATATTCTTTTTAAATTAAAACTGAACATACCTTGATGTTCATATAATATACCTCTAAAAAAAAAAAAAAAAAAAAAAAAAAAAAACATACACAGTTGTTATCTATATAGAAATAAATTTCCAATATGAATGATTTCAATGTAATTTTCCCCAAAAGTCTTCAAATAAATTAAAATCGGGACGATCAAATCGGGATTGTCAGTATTGCGGCAGTTAATAGAGTTGGTCGTTACTTGATTGATGATTTTTTGGCATACTTGTACTTCTTACTTTACAGTGTATATAATACTTTTTGTTTTTGTCAGCAAGTGAAACAGTGTTATTGATAAAATCTTCTTTTAGTAGAATATCACGTCACAATGCACAAAATCATTTTGTCAGAAGATAAATGTACTTCTTCCGAAATTAAATTCACAGTAACTTCGGTATTTAGTTATTTGTTACCACTGGGTCGATGCCACTGCTGGTGGACTGTTAGTTCCCGAGGGTATTCACCAGCCCAGTAGTCAGTACTTCGGTGCTGACCCGAAAGCCGATTATATTTGGAACCTTACAATATCTAAATTTTTGTAAATTATGTTGAAAACTAAGGAGTATCTCCCTCATGCAAAGCTCTGTCCTTAGCTGATTTTGGCTTTATATTTAGATCATATTGGTTAATTGTTCTCTATCAGTTTTTTACATATCTTTGATTTTATGGTCTTCCAAACGTTTAGATTTTATCTGCACTGAAGAGACATAAGTTGTCGAAATGCGCATATGCAGAAATTAAATTCACAGTAACTTCGGTATTTAGTTATCTGTAAAACTAAAGTTTGTACTAAGAAAAGGCGACATGTAAAAACGTGTATCTAGTATTTTTATTGGTAAGAGTTGTAATGGTTTAAAACAGGGTCTCATATGTACAAAAACACTGGACTTGCGAACAACAAACGATCAAATAACGAAAAGAAAAAAAATATTGAAAGCAAGTTCTTTTTTAATATTCCATTTCTTTAGATATGATTGCCAGATTAAGATGATTTGGAGATATTTACTGTGTATCTCTTGATTTTGATGTAAAATAAACATATTAATTATAGGCTTGTTTGCGAATCCAATCAGTGACGTTACAAAATCAATTTTTGGGTTGGCAAACGATAAATTGCGTTGCATAATAATAGAACGCAATTTTATTTTTAAATAACTTTTTCCATACTAGTCCGATTTTGGATCTTTATATTCCTAATAAACTTCATGATTTTCGTATTATTTCTACCGATTCATTTTTTCTAAATTTCTTCTGAATAATTTGAAATATGTATTCCAAATATGTGGACATCATTAAAAATTTGATTGCTCTGCAAATACGTCAATTAAATCAAATAAAAATTATTAAATATCTAAGTTTTTTAAATCCTATTTAACTGTAGAATGTATTCAATTATCAAATTACGCTTAAAATCAATTCCATACCAGAAGATTGAAAATGACATTTCAATGATTTTAACCAATGATTACGATTTCTTGCCACACCAAAGTGTCCACAGGTAAAAATTTCGATTGTATGACATCACGGCGAAAAAGCCTATTGAATTGCCAACTTCGGCAAACCAATAGGGAATCAAAGTCGATCGACTGATTTATATAGTTATTTATCGGAAGTTCAAACAACACAAGCACAAAAATTCCAAAAGCCAAACAAGTGACGAAAGAAGTTTCTTTTACATATCTTACTAGTATGTTCTTCTCAGAAGAAACCTTCCTCTTCAGAATGGATAGTTTTGTAAAAAAAAAAACACACTGATAACTACATATCGTAAAATCATCACGTAGAATTTGATGAAATTTAGAGTGATCCCAAGATGATAGTAAACATGACTTTTGATGAATAATAGGATACTTTGATAGATACTAAATGAAATAAAAATGACAACAGGAAACATCTACAATTGCTGAAAATTATAATTACATGCCACAATCTGCTAGGGAACTACACAGGAAAAACACAAATAAGACAAAAGACAAACGTAAACAACGATAGGAACTCGGGACAGCCGGACTTAGTACCGGCACTAGCAAAAGCAAGCGGTAGGGTTAAACCGGTTTATTGGTACCCAAACCTAAATCTTAATTAAACAAGCAGTAGGATGTTTGATGCTGGTGAATTGCTCAAAATAACACCTGATTATATAAAATGATACGCTTTAGTAGTATAAAATGATACACTTAAAAGTATATGATCAATGGCATTTTGCTTCGTATCTTAAACAATAAACATTGAAAGGATATGGAGTAAATGCACATGAGACAACGTCTCTACAAATACAATAGAACCAAGCCAGGGAACAACCTTTGTGTTGCTGTTCTTCATCTTGAAGTCACCATGAGACTTTAACAATGAACTTTGCTCATACTGCATAGTAAGTTCAGGGTGGCCCCTAGCATTGGTCTGAGTGGAAGTCTTTTCTTGGTGTCGATCAACGCTACTTCCATGTCTTTTCTGGTCATGGTTGTGGGATTGTCAACAAAATTAGATTAAATTGGACATTTGCTCTTAAAATCACTTTCATTCGTTGCCCGACAAAAGCACTAGTAATCTCTCATCAGCAGCATTAAAATCAAATAACATGGAAAGCCATAATCGAAAAATAATCAACATAAAAGTACTCATTACCAAAAATATCTAAACAGGAAGCCAAATCCAGTACTAAGGACATCCACCGAAGGCCTTACGTGGAATGAAGCCGTAGTGTTTTCAAGGGGTTAGAATTTTGATAAAACAGTAAATTTCTAAAAATCGCTAGGTAAAGATTCATGTCAGACAAGTCTGACTATTGGACTGGTGAATACCCTCGGGGACCTCTGGTCCACCAGCATTGGCATCGGCCCAATGGTTTTAAAATACATAAATACCCAAGATGCAGAATGAAAAGTTAATTTAGTTATGCTGCACACGTGTTTCAAGGATTAATCTCCCATCAGGCTAGTGGACAACTACAACATATACAACATATTACAACACAAGGCACTCATCAAGTCGATCGTAAGAAAAATTGGAAATGTAAAATAGTGAGATAAAGAAACTTAAAACAGGTGGTCATAATAACATTATTTTGAGATATGTAATATATTTATTTTATATGATCAAAAATTTTATGAGTAATGCCTTTTTGGAAAAAATATAGAAAGTACTATATTTTCATAATATTGTTTATGCCTTCTGATATTAGAATCATTGCGCCTAACTGCTAATGCTACACCATAAGTGTTATCTTTCATGATGATATATATCAGCATGGAACTTATGTTTGCAGATGAAATTTATAGGAGAAAGAGTCGATTACGTCGTCTGCAATGATGTGTATTACACTTGTGTAATAGAATTCATGCATCTTACTAATTGTTTCAGTATCAGTCGGATTTCGCAGGGTGCAACAAAACGTGATATACCCACAATTTATACACAGGCATTATTGGAAAATGTTAAAAAATAAACGTTGTTTTGTGGTCGTATGAAAAAGGGTGGAAAAACGGAAATTGGGAAAATTGGTAATACTTGGGCTTCACATGAATGCATTTTAGTATAGCTTTAAATGAATGTTTTTGTAGATTTTTTGTCTTTGTTAATTTACTCCGTATCCTTTAATTTAATTTGTGATGTTTAATTTTTTTGGATGGATACACCTTGAAAAGGTATTATTATCTTGTTGAATTAAAATAGTCAGTAGGAATATATTAGCAATAACTTTACTCTCTCTCTCTCCACATTTAGCGAATCGGCAATATGCATTTTTTTTCTTGTGATTCTTGTTAACAGTTTTTTGTAAGTTTTTATATAAGTTCGTCCGAAATGGCCGGTTCATTATATTTTGAAAACAAATCTCTACTTTATATGTAGCAATATCCCATGTTTTCTCGCTACGAAAACTTTAGGTTCATAATAAAATTATATTGTTTAATTTTCAAACGCTTGTATAACCCATTCATAACTATCTCCATTTAAAAGAATGGATAACAGGAAACACCCACAATGGCTGAAAATTATAATTACATGCCACAATCTGTGATGGATTAACACATGAAAAACACGAATAGACAAGAGACAAACGTAGAAAACAATAGGAACTGGGGACAGCCGGACTTGGTACCGGCGCTAGCAAAAGCCAGCAGTAGGGTTAAACCGGTTTATGGGCACCCAAACCTCCTCTTTATCTGTCCCATTTGACTATAGTATAAGAAACATACGAATAAAACCCAATACAGGTAGACTACTAACTCCATGACAACAATCTTGAAAGGAAAGAAAAAAAACCAATACGTTATTTTGAAATGCTCGCCGCTAATCTGCCGGCTAGCTCAAGGAGCCTAGTCTGCTGGTAGAACACTGCCGCACTACGGAAGAAAAACCAAACTCAAAACTTCCCGAAGGGTTTGGTCAAGAATCAACATAAATTTAAGTAGACATCGGCAGTATCAGTGAAAGGCCAGTGTGTGTGCAAAATTTTCAGGTCATTAGGTGTCAAAGCTAATGTCTTTCTTCTCATTTTTCTTCCGAAAATTTTTAGACGTTAAACTTATTTCAAAGGCTATGTTTAATATCAAGCTTGTGTTATCCTCCTCCTGTTAAATTAAATCGTTTTATTCTATTCAAATTTTGCACACAAAGCCAGACGAATACCCCCGCAACTGCATTTGAGTACCAAGGCATGTTATTTTGAAGTTTGACATGCAGCCACATGGTAATTGGAAAGTTAATCCAAGAAATAAAGCCTATTAGGACTGAAGTTACAGGTTTTATTCCAATCAGTATATATCTGGTACTTCATTTTAAGGGTAATACATTAAATAATGTATTATTCGGTGGATACAAAGATGATTTAACCAAGCTCTCAACACAAAATGAACAAAGATTTACTATCATTAAGGTCAAAGTCAAGGTCACAGTGACCTAAATTTAGTATGCGACACATCACCTTCCCATGATGCATTCACACACCAAGTTTGATAATCCTAGGTGCTACGATACAAAATGTCTGCTCCGGACACGAAATCCACATGCTTTTACTATCATAATGGTCAAATTTAAGTCAAAGTGGCCTAAATTTGGTACGCGACACATCGTCTTCCCATAATGACTCCACACACCAGGTTTGATAATCCTACGTGCTAGGGTACAAAAGTTCTGCTCCAGACACGAAATACACATGGTTTTACTATCATAAAGGTCAAAGGTCAAAGTCAAGGTCACAGTGACCTAAATTTGGTACGCAACACATCGTCTTCCCATGATGCATTCACACACCAAGTTTGATAATCATAGGTGCTATGGTACAAAAGTCCTGCTCCGGACACGAAATGCAGATAGTTTTGCTATCATAAAGGTCAAAAGTCAAAGGCAAGGTCAGAGTGACCTCAATTTAGTATGCGGCACATCACCTTTCCATGATTCATTCACACACCAAGTTTGATAATCCTAGGTGCTACGGTACAAAATTTCTGCTCCTGAGACGAAATGCACATGGTTTTACTATCAAACAGGTCAAATTCAAGGTCACAGTGACCTAAATTTAGTACGCAACACATCGTCTTCCCATGATGCCTCCACAAACAAGGTTTGGTAATCCTAGGTGCTACGGTACAAAAGTTCTGCTCCAGACACGAAATGCACATGGTTTTACTATCATAAAGGTCGAAGGTCAAAGTCAAGGTCATAGTGACGTAAATTTGGTACGCGACACATCATCCTCCCATGATACATCCACACACCAAGTTTGATAAACCTAGGTGGTACGGTACAAAAGTTCTGCTCCGGACACGAAATGCACATGGTTTTACTATCATAAAGGTCAAAGGTCAAAGTCAAGGCCAAAGTGACCTTAATTTGGTACGCGACACATCGTATTCCCATGATGCATCCACACACCAAGTTTGATAATGCTAGGTGCTACGGTACAATTCTGCTCCGGACACGAAATGTACATGTTTTTTCTATCATAAAGGTCAAAGTCAAAGGTCACATTGACGTAAATTTGGTACGCGACACATCGACTCCCAATGATGCATCCACACACCAAGTTTGATAATCCTAGGTGCTACGGTACAAAAGTTCTGCTCCGGACACGAAATGCACATGGTTTTACTATCATAAAGGTCAAAGGTCAAAGTCAAGGTCAAAGTTACTTTAATTTGGTACGCGACACATCGTCCTCCCATGATGTATCCACACACCAAGTTTGATAATCCTAGGTGCTACGGTACAAAAGTTCTGCTCCGGACACGAAAGGGGACGAACGGACAGACGGACAGACATGGTGATTCCTATATACCCCCCAAACTTCATTTCAGGGGACTTTAAAAAGATACATTTTTATTGTGTGAAGCATTTCCAATATATGCTAATCAACAAAATGAAAAAAAATAATTTTGTTTATATATCAGGCATTTAAAAGTTACTATTATAATGTATTTACGTCGGCAAACAGAAAGACCGCAAAATGACCATGACATTTTAAAAATTTGGAAGAACAATGTAACTTCTTAGTATGAAATAGTTAAATTTATGTAGGAGTTATAAGTTTTTACCAGAATTAAAATGTTAATTTTGGGAATAAAACTGCCTATCGTTTCTTTTCCTTGCTAATTTATGGTCAATAGTTATTGTTGAATTACCTACAGCTGTTTATGTCATGTTTATGAGAACCGAACTAGAAACGATCAATCTAGAGACAAGGGTAAAATAAGACCCCCCCACCCCCCCAAAAAAAAAAACAAACAAACAAACAAACAAACAAAAACACAAACAAAACAAAAACAAAACAAATAAAGACAAAAAACAAAAACAAAAACAAAAAGACAAAAACAAAAACAAAAAAACTAGGACACCTCATGAAAACAGGTCAGAGCAGAAAATTGAAGACAAACATGATTCTTTATTTAACATTTATTTAAATATACCCAGTGTCTTGTTCTGTGTATTAACTGTCTCTTTGAATTAATGATGTATACATAGGTTCCAAAGACCTAAAAAAATATTTTTCTGTATTTAATATACATTTAAAAATTACAATTTATCAATATTTTTTACATTTTATGCCCTTAAAAGTTTATTATCAATGCAAAATTGAGAACACTAGGGTAGTTAAATAACTTCATGCATACATTTGTTCTTTATTAAATGCCGTCATTAAAACGTGACATTTCAGAAACAATCTTAATGCAAATACTATCGAAAGAACAAAAATAAGACTAAGACAGGCAATTAAGTAGCAGAAAGAATTATCCATGCCCTAGTGTATCATCAGGTTTTCTAGAATTATATCTATGCTGGGCGCATAATAATATCTTTCATCATCACATGAATAGGTTCTTTGGTCTTTGTTTACAAAGATAATGGGATGCAGGAAAGTCGGGTAACAATACAGAAGGCCTTGTGAACTAGCATATAAAAACTCTGAGGAGACACATCACTGTCACGCTCAATGCAGTAAAAGGACCTATTCCATATTTCTCGGTGAGATTCAAAATCTTCTTGGTCGTGAAGGTATAGGCAAACATTTCCACTGCTACCTTTCTTTCTCCTTTTCAGTTGCAATCAAAACGTATTGACCCGTTTTCCTTGTTCTCATTTATTTTCCTGTTTGTTGTCGTAAGGCAATTATATTTATCGGCAATATGTACATATTCTCTTTGATCTTACTGACTGATATTGTCAATATCTCCGTACTGACCTGATACAAGAAAATATCAGGCAATGACGTCACGAAATTGACATCATGACTCTTACGACATTGCCGATAAAAACAATAATGGTAGTTTTGAAGGTCTCGACAGAAAATATCACTAGTATCACAGCTCGTCCTATCGGACTCGCCGCGATACGGTGATATTTTCTGTCTCTACCTTCAAAACTACCATTATTCTATATGAACATGTAACCTATCTATGTGAGAAAGATTGGTCGCAATATGTTGAATGCTTTTTTGCACGCTTAAGATGTACAACTGTTTATATATTTTACCACTTAACAGTAGAACGATATTTACACTTTTACACGACATAGTTGAGGAAAACAAAACAGTTTGGACTTCAAATTAGATTACTTTTAGTATTTGCTATTCTCTATGGAAATTTCATATATAATACGTTTTAGACTATTAATTTACATTAATGAGGCTAGTGAACTTATCTATCAGTCAAATACTGTTTTATTGCACCGAAATAAAAAAATAATACATTTACAATTTTTAAATCATCTCTAAATCATAATTATCTCATTTCTGGTATTTTTCATCTAGATTTTGTATTCCTGTTTAAATATATACAATACATATATTTTCAACTCTTACATTCCAGCTACTCCTGTCTACGGAGTGTATGTCTCACAGCTGATTCATTGCGCGAGAAATCATAATAATTACATCTATTTTCATTAACAAAATTTATTCTGCTGCAAAATTAATAGTTTCCAGTGTGATTTGCATAGCTTGTTAAGAGTTGTCACTTGGAAGCAATGATGTCAGAGCATTCTGAGTTATCATCATAATTCAATAGGAAAGCAAGATAGAAGTTCCGGAAAATATTCACATGGCCAGTCAATTGTCCGAGAATCTATTGACCGGTAAATAGTAACAAAATTGAAAAAGGTAAAACATTGCAATTCTAAATTAGAATTGTGAGAAGTAATGTTCATATACTGAGGTATAATAAATACAAAAAATACCGAAGTTGCATAAAACAGTAAATTTCGATATGCTATACACGTGTTTCAAGTAGTAACCTCCCATCAGCAGCATTAAAATCAAATAATATGAAAAGCCATAATCCAAAAGTAGTCAAAAAAGAAGCACCCATTTCCAAAAATATCGAAATAGGAAGCCAAATAAGTTGTAACTAAATTGTATAACTTTCGGAAAAAGAAGGGAAACGGGGAATGTGTTAAATAACAACTCAAAGCCACCACAAGATCTTCAATGAACGGTGAGGAAACCCCACACCCGACGGCATGTCGGAATTGGCCCCTAAATAAAGAGTAATTATCACTCTATTTAATTGACTTGACTGGTCACGGATCAATTATATCCGGATTATTCGTGTTAACATTACCTACAAGACAGAGAACAATAAGCCACGCCCAACCTGTTTAATAAATTAGAGTAATAAGTTCAACGAAATAAACATCATCCTAGACTCCCATAGACATAAAGTGAACTAACTAGAAAACAGACAAGGACACACAAAGGCTTAATAAATTTCCTGACTTAGGACAGGCGCAAACCTGCTGCGGCGGGGTTAAACTAGTTTTATTGGATCCAAACCTTCTCCTAAAGCCAATGTGATTAATAAAAAAGCATGCCTACGTCTCTATGCAGCTGAAACGTAACAGATATAATCCAATCGTGAAAAAAAGTCCATATTTTTTACACTTTGAAATTAAGGCATTTTGATAATTTAACGTTTTTCTGCGTAGTTTGTTAGAAAATCATTAAAGATTATGATTCCGCACACCGATACAAGTTAATTTTAGTATTTCTTAATAGTACCCATTATTTTCATGAAAATTCAATGAGGTGTCAGAAACTTCGACATTGAATTACTGAACTATATCTTTCTAAACATAACCCCTCTTCTTATTTCTTATGTTAATAAATACTTGCATGTTATATTATTTGTTTTTGCTGTAGAGATTATATCCTACTCATATTAAGGAATTTGGATGTAAAATGTCAAAATTTAGTAAGTAATAGATTTGAAAATATTTCTTTTGAGGTCCGCTGAAAATAAATTATAAAGTTGATATGATCTGACATACTTACATGATGTAAATGTATAGTTGATAATCTACATCCTGGCAACGATAGTATTTGACATGTTTGAACATGTTATCAGACTTTCCAAAAATACCTTTCTCACGAAATAAATTAATTTCCGGTTCGAAAATCCCAGCGAAAATCCCATACTAAAAATGTCTCGACAAAAATGTAACGAAAATTTTGATATTGATTATTCTGATGAAAATATAAAACGACTACCAACTGAACAACCGAAACATTCTTAAAATGCAAAAAGTTTTTGATTTTTTTTTAATTTTAGAAGTACATGCATTTCCATATTCACGACAAACAGAAACAATTTGCCGCATCCCGAGTTTACAACAGATTTATTATTAACATGAAAGTAATAAAAATCATAAATCCAAAATCATGGCAATTCACAGCAACAAGAACTGAGACAGTATGACAAAGACAAAACAAATAAACAAAAATGAACAAGAACGCCACAAAACTAAAGCACTAGCAGTGTGAACCCCTATAAAAACTGAGGTATCATCAGGTGCTCCGGAAGTTAAGCAGAAGCACTAATGCTAGGTTTACACCGCCGATCAGACAAACTCGATTAACTGGACAATGCTGTTTTATCCCAATCAACGTCATAAAATTCATTGATCGAGCTAGCTCACGATGTCTACTCGACCTTTTTCCAATTTAATTAACGACTTATGCCCGACTCTCATTTGACCAACCAGACTTTGTCAGATTGAGCCAGACCATAGCCCGATTTGTGTTTGATTAACTAGACCTGGTCGGGAGAAGATCGTGAATGGTCGAGTGTGATCGAGTTTAGTCCTTTTAATACATTTGTATGGTGGTAGAGAAGCAAATTTGGTGCCCAATTTAGCTGATGCTTCAAGTAAAAAATGGTAACTGTGATAGATATAGAGTAGCAGAGAAAGCGGATCTGCCACAGAAGGCGCGTATTTTAGGAAATACAATAGCAAATGCTTCAAAGTCATCATTATAGAGGAATGAATGTTCGCTTTCACATACTAGCAGGTCATCCTCCTCATCATGCGTCAGAATGCGACTGTGCAGTTTTCCTGTTATTACATGTAGGACTGATACTGCCGATATCTACTGAAATCCATGATGATTCTTTACCAAACCCTTCGAGAGGTTTTGAATTTGATTTTTATTCCGTAGTGCGACAGTGATTTACCAGCGGACTAGGCTCCTTGAGCTAGCCGGCAGTTTAGCGGCGATCACTCCTCGACCCATCTTTCTTAATTACGTTTTGTCTATTCTTTCCTTTTAAAGATTGTGGTCTTAGAATTAGTGGTCTTCCTGTATTGGGTTTTATTTGTATGTTTATTATACTACAAGGAAACGGGATAGAGAAAGGGTAGGTTAGGGTACCCATAATTCGGTTTAACCCTATCGCTGGCTGTTGTCAGTGCCGGTACCAAGTCAGGCTATCCCGAGTTCCTTTCGTTATCTATGTTTGTCTTTTATCACCTGGTTGATTGTGACATGTGATTGCAATGTTCGGCCATTGTAAGTGTTTCCTATTATCATCCCTTCATTAATTATCTGATAAATAAAACAAAAGACATATCATCACATGATATGGGTGATAACTAGAGTTACATTTTTTTTTCTGTGTATAGCTTTTAACCTGTTTTCTGTAGAAAAAATACTGTTTTTAGAAAGTGAAAATGTCGATCAGCTGCCCGTTAGGTACATCATTTGCCCGGTGCAAATCTAAAAGATTTTTTTTTATCTTCGAGTACATGTTACAAATGTTCAAAATCGCATTTTTCTTATGTCATTTAGCTTGAATCAAATCTTGTGATAAGAGAACAAAACAACATTTTATTCTTGAATTCATGTGTTTAATGAATCTCTTTTTGGAATGTGTTTGGTACATCTTGGATTCAATTTCAATAGCTAGTCGATTGACTTTAAGCCCGTCATTCTTTACTTCTACTAGTAGCATGCACAATCTGATATTCTTTTCTACAATCCTTTCGCTATTATCTTGTGTCCGTTGTCCATGAACTTTGCATTCAATCAACTCTACCTCGATTGGTTTAATGTGAAAAAACCGTCATGTCCGCTTCTAATCATATATAACCGCCAACTGGGAATGTAGTTTTTAATGGGATCTTACGTGAAAACTCATTCAAACGTTTCCTCTGAAGCCCCTAAGCAAATTAGACCTTACCTGCTACGATTGCCAAATGATAGTCCATTTTCAAAATAGTGTCTTCCATATCGTAAGCTAATACAAAATCACCGCCAATGGGGGACAAAATAGACATTGTACTAGAAGGATTTTCACTGTACCAATTGCAGCAAAATTTGGTCAAAATAGTCCTTGGAGGTTCCAATTTCATAATAGTATCTATCTTGTCTGCATGCAATCAAACGGGAAACATAATTTAATATTCGACCTTACTAAGCCATTCAAAGATCTACTCTGAAATTACTTGCAAATTGGCCAAAATTGAAGGCAAAAGTCCTTGGCTTGTCCTCACTTGAGATAGTATCCGGCAGGTTCTCATCATATCAAAGATGATCACAATGGTCATTGGAGTCCATTGGATGGCTCCTTTAAAAACTGAAGCAAGGCCGTAGTGAGACATTGAGGCTGTTGAAAGCCTCGTGTTAATATATTGTGAAAAGATTACATGCCGTCGTGTTAAATAGAGCAAAAGTCTTGAGTGGTCGAGTAAAAGAGGGATACAGGTAGGAAAAATTCAGGCTATGGTCGGGGAAATCTTGTAAAGGAAAAAAGAAAGAACTGTGTTAGTTGAGTAATGATGGAGTACCAATCGAGTTTGTCTGGAAGCGACTCGGCATAAATCGAGAAGCGAATGAGCTAAAGTCGAGTAGAGATCGGCATGATCGGCTTAAATTTTGAAACTCGATCAAGACCGATCACTTTTCCACCTCTTCATGACTACCTCGATCAGGCCCCGATTGATTCTCGACCTCTTCTCGACATATAATGTACACGACCTCTTCACGATATTTTTTACATGTCAAAGATATTTGGGAACACAACACGAGTTCAGCAGAGTAAGTAAGATCCCCCCGATTTGCTTAGTAGACCGAACACGAGCAGTCAAGACCATTGTCGCGATCGATGAATATTTATAGATCGAGTTCGGTCGTGTTGCTTTGATCGGCAGTGTAAACCTATCATTAAATAAATATACTTGTAGAACAATCTTCAAAAATTGTAAAACTCTGCATTGGACATGATCCAGATCTAACTTTTCAAGCTTGTTTTTTAGGTGGAAAATATAAAAAAGAAAGGAAGTTGGGTAAATGTCAAGGAGACAACATCCCATATCCAGATTAAAACGACCCGAAACAAAGCATCTAGGATCACCGTACGGCCAGGAACCTCACACCATATAGCAAGCTCTAAATGACCCCCAAATGGTAAAAAAGTGAATAAATCAAAAGACCTTTTCTGATTTGAAAGTGACATTTTTCAATATTTTTTTCGATACTTTCAATACTTGTTTTAATTCTGAACAAATTATCTAATTGGTTCAAATAAACAAGTAAAGTGATATTGAGTAAATGTACATGGGACAAAACCCCTATAAATACATGGTAAGATTAAGCAAATAGAACCACGCTTTTATTCTTGTTCTTCATCTTGAAATCACCATGAGGCCTTCAACATGGAGCAACCACTAAAGTATTTTGTTCAGTAACAAAATGATATTAGGTATTCTGTATTCAGGGTTGATGTGTTGCTGTTTATATCATCAGAGAAATAAATCTATAAAAAGGATCAAATATACAATTTGCTTTTCTATTTCTTTCTCTGAACAATATTTTAAATGAACTATATGCATTGTCATCTCTAATTTTGTGAATACCTTTCGAACGTTTCATTTTATTTTGACAGATTTTAGATCTACCTTACCTAGTGCTTTCAGAGTAATAGATATTTGAATGAAAACTTTACTAAGATCAGACACAAACAACAGACGTCAAGTGATTGCAAAAGCTCAACTGCACAAATGTCAATTGTTGTTAAGCGAATTGTTCTGTCAGGTACTAAATACTTTCTTTGAGAGTTTTGACATCAAGCAACGAATCCCGCTCAAATAAGTGCTAAAGGATCATCAATGATTTACTATGATGTATGAGCAAATATCATGGTAGAAGACATTATGTTGATTTCAAAATGAATTTTCCGATAAAAACGTTGTTCCGTTACCTGGTTTTATATCTATCTTTGTCTTACCTTTCGCAAAGATGAACCGTACCTGTTGTCATTTTTGCGAGTGAGGCCATCGCGATTTGTTTCAAAATTTTATGTTTTTATGTTTACGGGCTCAGAAAGTCTCAAAATGTGTTTAACTAAGTCTATTTACACTTAGTTTCGCGTTAAGCAATTTGCAGAACACCAGAATAACCACAGGTAAAATATATCCACAACAGGATAACCGCGAAAAAGCAAAAAAAAGTACTCTAAAACATAACCACCTATACGGTATAATGAGACGATGGTTTAAGTATTCAAATTGAGATCAAAAAGGTCAATGAATACTTCCGTTCCATGATTTCGTATATCTTAACCAGATATTTTGAGACAATGATTCTGCCCATTTCTCGATCTAACTATCACCGTTGACTCTGAAAAAAAATAAAACTAAAATGTATGATAAAAGGGGTGATTTTGATTTCACTATTACTAATTTCCCTTTTCTTGAGGGCGACATTCCAGCAGCACCATTATACGGGGTGTATATATCTCAACTGGTACGATTACAACGCGTCTGATCTACTCTTGACGACTTAAGGTAACGTAACCTTACTATCACATCCAAACTATTGCAACAAGGTTACAGATTCCATAGATTGATAAACACATTAAAGAAGTTCTATAGAAGATATGAACATTTGGCATCTAAATGTAATGCGACACGGAAACAGCTTATTACTAAAGGCACATCTCAACCTCATTTTACGGAAATGTTGTTAAAAATATCAAAAATGATAATAAAAAAATCCAGAGAAACTGGGACGTAACTTACATTTTTTACGTAATAGGAGATATTGACCGGATATTCTTCGTGATTCCGTTAAATTGGCTTTGGGATCCAATGACCTGAAGATTTTAGAATTATACTGGCCTCTCAACGGTACTGCCGATGTCTACTGAAATCCATGATGATTCATTACCAAACCCTTCGAGAAGTTTTGAATTTGATTATCATTCCGTAGTGCGACAGTGTTTTACCAGCAGACTAGGCTCCTTGCGCCAGCCGGCAGTATAGTGGCGAGCTCTCCTGACCCATCTTTCTAAACAACGTTTTGTATATTCTTTCCTTTTCAAGGTCGTGGTCTTAGAGTTAGTTGCCTACCTTTATTGAGTTTTATTTGTATGTTTATTATACTATAGGGAAACGGGATAGAGAAAGGGGAAGTTTGGGTACCCATAAACCGGTTTAACCCTACCGCTGGCTGTTGCTACTGCCGGTACCAAGTCCAGCTATCCCGATTTCCTATCGTTATCTATGTTTGTCTTTTGTCATTTAATTGTTTTTCTTTTGCAGTTTCCTGGTTGATTGTGACATGAGATTGTAATGTTCGGCCATTGTACGTGTTTCCTGTTATATTTCCTTCATTAATTGCATACTGTGGCAAACACATACGCAAGCTAAATCAACTAACAATCATAAGTCTTGAAAGCTATAGGCCACAAAATTAATGGACTTAACCTTAAAAAAAGAGGCCACAAGACAGAAAGAGATAAAACATAGATAACAATATGAACAAAACTATCACAAAAAGTACTTTCAATGAGAAACACTCCGAAAACTGTGATATAATCAAGTTGTCTGGAAGGCTTAGCATGATAATTCTGAAACAATTAACTGCACGTTTCATTTAGTGTTTTCATTTAGACCAACAATATTTCATATGACAAATACGTTATTAATATGAGTACTAGGAGGATATATGAAAGATGGAAATTCCTTTATTTTTTACTTTTTTTGGTGGAGTAATCATCACAGCAGATATGGCTTTACGTAATTGTTACATAAGAGGAAATATATTAAATCAATATACAGGTAGTGTTTAAAGAAAATTCAACATTTTACTTAAATTCAACGGGAAACCACACGTATTCACACGGACTTTCTAATCAGGATATGATTTGTCAGGTAGGCACACAATATATATTTGGTCTCCACGAGTTATTTTGAATGTCTTTTATTATAAGAATTTTTTTTCAAAAAGACAACAATGCGAATTATGTTGAATTATACATAAATTATTACAACCCAGTTTTGTTCTTCATACTTGCTGAAAAGATTTATCGAGTTTAACATTTTTCACCTGACAACTTCAAGGGAGGTGTACTACCTTGCGGCTCATTTTCTAAAATATAAAACGAACCCATTTTTTTTTTTGAAAGCAAGAGCATATAAAACATACTTTATCATCGTGTTATATTGTATGTAAATGTAAATGTATACATAAAGATATTATTTGACCACAAAACAGATACTGAATATTAAAGATAACTTATCAAATACTTCCCATTTGGCGAAATAACTAGCATGATAAAGTGATCGACGAAACGAAATATAAGTGTTGATAGATAGTTATTTTTGTTTCAAATTCTAAATGTATATGAGACCCTTAAACTGTACTAACTTCAGTTTAAATTAAATTCCCCAAAATGAAAGGAGTACCATAAATAGACTGTAGGATAGAAGTATATATAAATCAATTTTTGGTTACAATTTGTTTAAATACAGAGCTACATATTATAACTTAGATGTTCAGGGAATTTGCATCCTTTCGTTGCAACAATAAAAGAAAAACTTAAAAGAAAGGTACGTTTTTCTGAAGGTGAGAAAGGAGTAATTACCGACTTCAGAAATGTGTAAACAAATTACAAAACCTGTTTTTTTTATTATTAAAGAATAGAAAAAAGAAGGGAAACGGGGAATGTGTCAAAGAGACAACCATCCAAAGGGAGTAATAACAACTCAAAGCCACCATAAGATCTTCAATGAACGGTGAGAAAACCACACATCCAACGTAGGTCGGACTCGGCCCCTGAATAAATAGTAATCAAGTTCAGCGAAATAAACATCATCCTTTTATAATATTAAATAGAAAAACTGCCTTAGGCATTTTATGATTAGTCATAATCCTATCATAATTTTACAACGCATTCCATGATTATATACTGAACATCAAAAGAAATACACAGCTTACGTGTATTTTTTTGTATCTTAAAATTCAAATACAAATATCTCTTCAAATACTTGATGTACCATGTTGAAATTTTTGCACGTTGTTCCTGTATTCATCTTAACAAAATTTTGAAAAAAATAAGGATTTTGATTCCTCAATTTCATTTTCTCAAAAAATCACCTTTTCACCTAAAAATGCAAAAACGACGTAAAACAATGAAAATTCAACTTTTGATACTCCTAACTGTATGACATGAACGGGAATAAATGTTTTGGTAACTTTGGACAATAAACTTTACAACAATGTCATTTTATGGAAAGGAATTCTTGGACTTTTGTTATCGTACACTTTCCATACAAGTTGCTGCCGCTCTTTCATAATGAAATTTGTTTTGACAAAATTGGCTTGTTTATTTAAAAAAAATGCACGAGGAATTGAAAGCTGAGAAGCATGAAACATGTGGTGCGTTCTTCTGATGTTCTGTTTATTATGATTTGCAACTAGACTGTACATATCATTCTGAAAAATGCTTTGTTAAAATAGAAATAATTCAAGTGTTACATCGATTACATATCACCCGTAGATTGTAGTCAATGTGCCAGAATAAGTCTTAACTAGAAAAAAAAATAAATGAAAATATTCGTCTGTTTTTTTTTTTCGAGCTCGCTTGGATAAGCATGATGTAAAATAGTGCTTTGATTTTAGATAAGGAAAAGATAGTGTAACGGCGGAAGTTAAAACAAGAGGATTGAGATAAATCGTTTTTGTTTTTTTTTTCCAATGTTGGACTTTGAAAAAAATTTTCTGTTACATATTGAGCTTCTCCCAATATTTTTATATTGCAAAAATAGTAAATGGATTGGACAACAAGTCGTTCCAGCTTAGGACAATTTCACTCCTTACAGAAACAATGTTTATAGTCACATTGCAACAGGCAATACAATAATGTAAAGATCACAAGTTCAATACGGGACTTTCGAGATTGGAACTCTCGTATAATTGAAGGCGGAAACGATCGCCACAGATACCAGTAGGAAGTAATATTGGATTTCCAAACATATTCAAATAAATAAATACCACATAAAAACAAACTAGTTATGAAATGGAAATGCATTATAGATTTTCCTATATGACAATTCTTAAACAAAATTTTAAATGACGAAAAACAATTAACCCGAAGCTCTACAAATCAATAAATATGAACCATCGTTCATCAATTAGTGATTCCCTCTCAATGTTTTGATGTATTGATTTTTCGTATAAAATAAGAACTTTTTCCGGAGTGAACACGATCATTAACTCCCGTATAATAAGTTGAAAATGTGAAGGGAATAAATAAAAAAAAATAAACAAAAAAATAAACAAAAACAAAGATTAAAAAAATGGAATAAAATATATAAATAAAGGAAAAAATGAAAAGAATGTCAATTCTAACGACCAATCTGGAATCGTTTTTATTTCATATACATTGATAGCATTTCGAACTTTTTTTTTAAATTCTGAATTCAAACGATGACAAATAGCATTGTTTCGATATTAAGATCATTATTGCTTAAATCTGAAAAACAAACATTTGGTAAATTTTATTATTTGATTATTCATTGAAAAAGTGAATTGCATCCTCAATGGCATGAGGGACTATGATCTTAGTTTTAGGTCCTAAGGATAAGCTTTTAGATCGCTACATTTGATGTCGTAAACTTTTACAAGGTATTAAGTATGTTAGCCTTTTTTGTACAATCTTTATAGTACTCTGGGGACTGCAAACAATATATTATAATCTACTTTTCCATGTCGCAAGGTTTGAGAGTTCTAAACTTGAAATCAAGATTGGTCCATGACGAAACAGTAGGGAAAAGGACTTTTCTGATAATCTTAAACTTTTTCCAAGAGGAACATAATTGTAATAATTTTTTGACGTCATTCGAAAATGAGATATTCCTATCCGGCAAATCTGGTAATCCGGTAGCAATTTTAGTTCCTTCAGGTTGCATCTTTTCGAGAGTGTTAAGTTATCTTTATAAATATCAATAATTCAAACGCGTTATATATTTATTAATGGTGTAATAAATGGAATGAATATATAGGACAAGCTTTTCGATGATATAGTATGCTTTAAGTACGGATGGGTGCTGACGCAACATTCCATATACACTAAAAGAGAACTCGAGGAACGCTTTGAAGTTCACTTAGTTCACTAAGCTAACGCGAAGCTCTCTTTTTGGAATCACTACCTATTCCATGACAGCTATTTTCGCGTCCACTAGTGATCTTGGAGTGCACTTGAAACCTGTCACCAGGATTGTTTTCTCATTGGAGCTGCCACCAGGATCTCTCTACACACTGACTACCTGTTACGATGTCAACCTGTGATTGTTTTCTATTTTATCTTAGATAGCATATTTAATGAACACAAAAACGTATTTTTTTAATGAGAGCATTCATGAAAACCACTCTTATATATTTTAAATAAAATGGCCTACGTATGGAAAACGGGAAAACACTGAAAAATTTAAATTCACACATTATCAAAGTAAAGTTTCCTTTTTTAAACTAGGATGATTTGTTCCCACATATCAGTTTTGAGAAAATATACAATGTATCTGAATTGGAAATAAGCTCTGACATTGAATATCTCACACTGCTGACTGTTTGAAGGAAGAAGAAACGTAAAAACAAAGCCCGAAACACATTTTGAAGTCATTTTCGAGAAAAGATCTTTGATAGCGCAAGAAAGAAAATAAGCTAAAAAATAAAATATTTCTGTCTTATAAGGTAGTTTTTGGGAAAATACATTTAAATATAGTGTGACGACAGTTAAAATAAGCACTGACATATATCTCCAAATTCTGATGCCATTATTGACAAAAGATGTATAAATTTTGTATCGCGAGAAAGGAAAAAAAAGCTAAGATGCAAAATATTTCAATCTTATACGGTAATTTTGAGAAAAATACATATAAACGTTATGTTGCGACAATTGAAATAAGCACAGACATATAATATCTCCCACCTTTGAGGTAATTCTGGACAAAAGATGTATAAAATTGGTATCGCGAGAAAGGAAAAAAAAGCTAAAATGCAAAATTTTTCAATCTTATCAGGTGATTTTGGGAAAAATACATATTGATGTTTTGGCGTCACAATTGAAATAAGCACCGACCTATAATATCTCCCACTTTTGAGGTCATTTTTAACAAAAGATGTATAAATTTGGTATCCAGAGAAAGGAAAAAAGCTCAAATACAAAACACTTTAATCTTACACTTAACGGTAAATGTTGTGTCACGACAATTGAAATAAGCACTGACAAATAATTTCTCATTTCGACAAAAGTTGTATAAATTTGGTATCGCTAAAAAGAAAAAAACAACTTTAAAATGTAAAATATTTCAATCTGATAAGGTCATTTTGAGAAATCCATTAAATGTTTTTTTACGACAATTGAAACATGCACCTTCATTTAATATCTCCCATTTTTGAGGTCATTTTAGACAAAAGATGTTTAAATTGTGTATCGTGAGAAAGGAAAAAAGGTAAAATGCAAAAATATTTCAAACTTATAAGGTAATTTTGAGTAAACACATATAAATGTTGTGTCACACCAATTGAAATAAAAACAAACATATAATATCTGTCACTTTTGAGGTCATTTTTGAAAAAAGCTGTATAAATTTGGTATCGCAAGAAAGGAAAAAAGCTCAAATGCAAAATATTTCAACCTTATAAGGTAATTTGGGGAAAATACATGTTGTGTCGCGCCAATTTAAATAAGCACCGACATATAATTTATCACTCTTTTGAGGTCATTTTTGACAAACGATTATAAATTTGGTATTGCAAGAAAGTATTTTTGAAATTACATATGAATTCAATGTCTCCAGCATGAAATTAGGCCTCGATAAAATACCCTTTTTTCTTTAAAGAATTATTAAGAATATAATGTGACGTAAGCATGGAATGTATTAATTAAATAAAAGAACGCAATAATTTATAATGGCATTTTGTTTTCAATGTATTATAAAAAATAAATTAAAAGAGAATGAAGTCGTCGAGTTTTCATACTTTTTGATTAAAGTTAATTTCGTCATATTAATATCACTTGTTTTCAACTGACTAATTGTTTAGAACAATCCAAAGCTGCCATGAAGTTCACTTCAAGTTCTCTTCGCAATCACTCTCGCGATCTAATCTTCTTTTCAAGCACACTTGAAAGCGGTCACTAGTTCACCCAGAATATCATGGAATAACTTTCAAGTGCACACGAAGTACACGTGAAGAACGCTTAGGAGTGCACTTGGATCAAATCTTGTGTCAGCACCCATCTGTATATCGATTTTTTATTGCTGAATTCGTTTCAATTTAAAATGAGCTGTCCAACTACCACTGAAGAAAAGGTAATTTCCAAATGTTAGGACATTTGATAACTTCAACTTTTTAGTAATTGAACTTTCAATATGGAGCAGGTTTTGAAAGTACCAAAGCTTTAGTCTTAATTGGATTAAAATCAATCAGAAACAGTTATTTTTTACATGTCTTATAACTGAAAGTGTAGAGTGTTTTCTTTTCTTTCAGGGAAAGTTTATTTAAACTAAATGTGTTCGAATCTGTCAATTATGAAGACATTGACCACATTTTTATTGATGGCTTCATCTCTATTTATGCTCAATAGTGCCGGTAAGTATGTTAATCCAGTCAAGATAAATTTGCTTGTTTTCTGTCATATTAAATATATATTATATGTGTCTTTTGGTTTTTGGATATCCAAATATTTGATTTAATCTATGCCGAAGAAACATGAAATTAGTTTCTTGTTCATTGGGCAACGTTCAACATTCAATTTGCTTTTTTTCTTCAGATCAACATTCGAAATGCATAAATGTTTCAGTTCAACGTTCAATATTCACAGTTCAGTACTAAATATCCATTTTCCAGGTTTTTTTAAAATTCATTTTATTTATCTAATTTTTTTTTTTTTGACAATTCAACAATGATCATTCGCTAGGCTGTCAACATTCATTTTGGTAGATCACCGTTCAACAATCTTTTTTTTTATTCAACGTTCAACATTCTTTTTTAAGGTAAGTGTTCAAAATTGGCAGTTCAGCATTCATCATTCATTATTTTCAGATCAAGGTCGAGTTCACAGTTCAACGTTCAAATTCAGATTTTTTTTTGGTTTATTGTGTAATATTTGCAGATCGATATGTTCAATATTCCTCCGTTCAACATTCACAGTTCAATATTCAATATTCATATTTCATTTTCAATTTGGCTTTTAACATAGGCAGTCCAACATTGAACATTCATGTTTTTTTCAGCTCAGCATTTAAGTCATTTTTGTCAATCAACGTTCAACATCCACATTTGAATGTTCAATATCGATATTCTTTTTTCATTAAAGGTTCATGGTTCAACATTTGCAGGTCAATCTTCAATATTCAGATTTTGATTCATTTCCACATTCAACATTCGCAGTACAATGTTGAACAAAAATTTTGAATATGAAACTTGAACTGAAAAAAACCACGATGCATTGATTTGCTTCATAAGTAGTATTCTATAGGGACTGTAAGTCTCGTCATGTGACACCGAGAAATCATGATAAAATTGCAATTTGACAACGATTCCCGCCAAAATATGACCTTGCAGGATTATGACGTCCTTTTTTTTGCTTTAAACGTAATATGTTTTTGTTTAAAATGCAACTTCCGGGTACAAGTTTCGGTCCCGGAAGTTCCAAAATGAAACGAGACTTACAGACCCTATTAGTTAATAGTATTTGTAATAAGAGTTAACAATTATTGAACATTCATTATTATTATATTGTTGTATAATACTACTTGAAAATATTTTGGGTATTACTTTTGTAGTTTTTTTTATTTGAAAATGGGAATTTCCCAACTTCAAGATTTTTCAAGATAAGAGACATATTTTCAGTGTTATCTACTGACACTTGTACTGTTGACTTCAAATTTACACAATGACTTGCCAAAAAATAATTGAATTGTTGAATCTGTTAGGCATTTTATTTACCAAAACATTGCGCAAACAAAGAATATTTTAGTATGACAGTTTGATAGAGAACAGACATTTCTTGTTAAACAGTTTCGATTTTCTTTAATCTTAAATTTATAACCGTAACGTTTTCTGAAAATAATTTAGATTTCCGTATCGCATTAGATTTATCCATTAAAATTATCAAACAAAAATTAAAGTATAGGTTTCAAAAAAACTGTTAATCAGTCAAGTATGAAAATAACAAAAACAATCAGAAAATACCTACGCTAAAACTATTTGCCCAGACAGAAAAAGAAGATCCGTACCGACTTTTTATTTTATTAACTGAACTCAAAAAACATTGTTTGCAAATGGCGTTTAGGTCGGCAATCGCCGGGTTGATCATTATGATAATCAAAATGTATGCATAATCAGTGTACCTAAAATACTTATTCTACTTGCTCTATCATAACTAGCAATTGGTTGCAATGTTAGCATTAGGGCATTATGTCAAATTTCTTTTTTTCTCGGTTTTATCTGTCTGTCTTTCTATTCAGTGCGTGAATACCTAATGCACAAAAAAGACGCAAGGGAAAAAAATGCTAGGCGTCTGGTGAACGTACAACAATTCGTGATATACAGTAGACCACTCATACACATAACCACTCATAAAGTTAACTTGGAGAAGTTATAAAAGCTCCTACATGTTAACTTAGAACATGTATCTGCTCTAGAGCTGCTCTCACTCTACTTTAGAATTCTGATCAGTCATTGTCATAGCTAGAATTCTGACCATCCTGACAAGAGCAATGAACGATCTGACCTGTTCCACTCTTGGCCGATCTGACCTGTTCTACCCTTGACCGCTCTGACCTGTCCTTGCCATACCCTCCCCCCCCCCCTCAGTTGGCCTGCTGTTGTCACAGCTTTGACAAAAAATCGTAATTACCGTGTCAAATATTTACACGGATTTAAGGTATTTCAAGTTTAGTTATATTATGAAAATGTAATAATATTTAAAATATCCTTTGAAAAATAGAAAAATGAAATGAATTATTCAAATAAAAATTTCGTTTTTATTAATAGTTTTCTTCGGGCATTATTTTACCTTGTGAATAATCATTTAAATTCAAACAAGAGTCATTTCACTTCTCGAGAAATGATACCCGAAATTTGTTTTTTTTTTCTAAATTTCTTTTCATAAAATTCAAATTGTAAATAAAACTAGATTTACAGTTGCAAGCAATGACTGTTGTCGCCCCTGGCAGCCAATTCGAATCTCCCATCTTGTTCCCAGCGTCAAAATCTACCTAGAACTCAATTTTCGTTGAAATCGGACAACGTTGAAATTTTGACGTATTTTGGCAGCCATCTTTGAAATGGCGGCCATTTTGAAAATTTTTCCACCGAAAAGCACAACTTCCCATGGTGGTCCAACTTTGTGCCAAGCATCAAGTGATTCTGTTCAGCCAACCCTGAGAAAACTCCTGGACAAAATTATTGAAAGTAAAATAATGAAGAAACAATAATAACAAGTGATAATGTGTTTGCAAGCAAAAACGGAAGTCGCCCAGCCAGAATTAATTCTATAATGTTCTTTGCAAGAAAATTGAGTCCTCAATTTAAGAATTATAGGATTAAAACTGATCGTGATTCTGTCTATCAGTGATACCAGTATTTTTTTTATTAACCTGTACATACTTTGTGATTGCATCAGAAAAAATCATTTCTATTTATATATTATGAAGCAAGGCATTTCCTCTATGGTGTGTTATTATATCACAATTTTAAATTACTGTGGAAGTACTTTTATTCGTTGGCATCAATTTTCGTGGTTTTCATAAATATCACTACTTCGTGGGTACTTATATTCGTGGTTTCGAATCCTATGCATTAAAACTCAAAGGAAAAGTGTCATTTCGTTGGGAACTTAATTTCGTCAATTTTTCAAAAACAATTTCTACGTCTTTCAATGAAATTGCGTCATAATATTTTCATCATTGATCAACAAATTAAGCTTAATATGTGCAATTATTGAGATTTTTATGTAAAATAAAGTTTTTGGCCATGACCTTGAACTTTGACCTTAACCTCCATTGGAAGGTCACATCTTCCTTAACATTTTTTGTATTGAATGTCTCTTTGTATCTTCAATGGTATTGGAGCTATAAGCAAAAAACCCGAAATCAGACATCAAAAATCGGGTTCTGGTCCATAGGCCAAAAATGATTGGTCCAATAATTTTGGACCCAATGTAACAAATGTAGATCTTAACAAGATACACATTTTTGCTATTACATGTTATCAGCTATCTATTATAGTTTATGAGTTAATCCAGTGACAACATCAGGGGTCAAAGTTCAAAGTAACCAATGACCTTTGACCTTGGAATTTTTAAATATAACACATATCACCTAAGATGAATGGAAAAAGTTTCAGGTTTCTATCTCTTACCGTTTTCGAGAAAAACATACTTGAAAGTTATGATGAAAATTTCAGGGGGCATAACTCCTGAACGGTTGACCATAGAGTTTCGGTCTAAACGTAACACATGTCGGTCATGACCTAACTAACATTTTTGTCTTTACATTGTATTAGCTACCTGTTACAGTTTCCTAGTATAATAAGATAATAAGATTTGAGGTCAAAGTTCAAAGTGACCAATGATGGTGGTCATTTGGAAAATTTCAACACCCGAGTGCACATCTTTGGGTGGGGATCTATCTACCTGGGAAGTTTGATCATGATCGGGGAAGTGATCTCTGAGAATTTGGTTGGACAAGGTGATTTTTGGGGCGGAAAAAAAACAATAATAAGAAACGGTGCAAACACAAGAAGTCGCCAAACTTTGTTTGGGCGACTTAATAATAATAATTACTAGATTTGCAATTGCAAGCAATAGCTGATGTCGCCCCTGGCAGCCAATTCGATGCTTCCATCCTGTTCGGAACGTCAAAATCTACCTACAAATCAATTGTCGTTGTATTCAGACAACGTTGAAATTCTGACGTAAAATGGCAGCCATCTTGGAAATGGCGGCCATTTTGAAAAATTTCTTCGCGTAAATTTCTTCGTCTCATCTTATTGAACATTTATGCAAAATATGAAGAAATTTTTGCAAAGCAGTTCATGATATACTGAATTATCAATTTTTTAACGTAAAATGACGGCCATCTTAGAAATGGCGGCCATTTTGATATTTTTTTACAGTCGTGCATAATTTCACATGGTGGTTCAACTGTGTGCAAAGTATAAAGTGATTCTGTTCAGGCGTCTCTGAGAACTCGCCTGGACAAAATTATTGGAAGTAAAATAATAATAAGAAACCGTAATAATAACTAGATTTGCAATTGCAAGCAATAGCTGATGTCGCCCCTGGCAGCCAATTCGATGATCCCATCATGTTAGCAGCGTCAAAATCTACCTAGAAATCAATTTTCGTTGAAATCTGACAAAGTTGAAATTTTGACGTAAAATGGCGGCCATCTTGGAAATGGCGGCCAATTTGAAAATTTTTTCACCGTCATGCATAACTTCACATGGTGTTTCAACTTTGTGCCAAGTATCAAGTCATTCGGTTCGGACATCTCTGAGTAAAATTCTGGACAAAATTATTGGAAGTAAAATAATAAAGAAACCGGAATAATAATAATAATAACAAGTAATAACTGTGTTCGCACAGCGAAACACAAAAGTCGCACAAACCTCCTATTGATCAGCATCCCTTAAAAATTCTAATTGCCAAAATTAGTTCTACACTCTCTTTACAACTATTATGTAAAATTTCAAACAGTTTGATAAACTTTGAATTTTCCCGCCTTTTTTGAGCTTCCATGACAACGGCCGCCATTTTGAAAATGTTTTACCTCAAAATATCTTCTACACTTCTTGCACAATGTTTCTGTAAATTCTCATGCAGTTCGGAGCATTTTCAATTTTCCCGCCTTTTTTCAGTTTCCATGGCAACGGCCGCCATTTTGAAAATTTTTAACCTAAAAACATGTTCTCCTCTTCTTACACATCCTTCCTGTAATGTAAAATTTCATCCCATTCGGAGCACTTTTAATTTTCCCGCTTTTTTTCAGTTTCCATGGCAACGGTGGCCATTTTGAAAATTCCAAGACTGGAATGCACATCTTGGGATGGGGTTCCATCATCCTGTGAAGTTTGGTTAAGATTTGACCAATGGTCTTCGAAGATTTGGTGGGACAAGTTCAATGACGGAAGAAAGAAAAGAAGAATAATAATAATAAGAATAACAAGTGATGATTGTGTTTGAATGCAAACACAGAAGTCACCCAAACGACCCCCAATCAGAATTCATGCATTCCTAGAAAATTTAATCCAATTTGGAATACTTTGAATATTCTCGCCTTTTACCGTTTCCATTGCAAAAGCGGCCATTTTGATAATTTCAAGACCAAAAATCATTTCTTTGCATAGTAAGGAACATTCCTGTAAATTTTCATCCAATTTGGAGCACTATTAATTTTCCCGCCCTTTTTCGGTAACCATGGCAACGGTCACGATTTTGGAAATTCTGGCACCAGAATTCAATTCCACACATCACACACAACCTCTGTGTCAATTTTCATCCAAATCGGAGCACTTTCAATTTTCCCGCCTTTTTTCCGTTTCCATGGCGACAGTCGCCATTTTGGTAATTCTCACACCAGAATTCAATTCCACACATCATAGACAATCTCTGTGAGAATTTTCATCCAAATCGGAGCACTTTTATTTTTCCCGCCTTTTTTCCGTTTCCATGGCAACGGTCGCCATTTTGGAAATTCTGACACCAGAATTCAATTCCACATATCATAGACACCCTCTGTGTCAATTTTCATCTAAATCGGAGCACTTTTAATTTTCCCGCCTTTTTTCCGTTTCCATGGCAACGGCGGCCATTTTGAAAATTCCAAGACTTGATTGCACATCTAGGCATGGGAATCTTGCATGGGGTCAAGTTTCAATAAGTTTGGTCCATCCATCTCCGAGAAAATGGTCGGACAAAGTTCATGCGGAGAAGAATAATAATAAGAATAATAACAAGTAATAACTGTGTTCGCAAGCGAGACACAAAAGTCGCCCAAACCTCCCATTAATTAGTATCCTTGCAAATCTTTAACCTCAAAATATGTTCTACCCTTCCTGCACAACCGTCCTATAAAATTTCATGCATTTTGGAGCACTTTGAATTTTCCCGCCTTTTTTCGGTTTCCATGGCAACGGTGGCCATTTTGAAAATTCCAAGACTGAAATACACATCTTGAGATGAGGTCCCATGTTCCTATGAAGTTTAGTTAAGAGTGGACCATCAGTCTTCGAGAAATCAGGTGGACAAGTTCACTGACCGAAGAAAAAGAAGAGTATGATAATAAGAAGAAACGGAGCAAAAACAATAAGTCGCCAAACTACGTTTGGGTGACATAATAAGAAACGGAGTAAAAACAATAAGTCACCAAACTTCGTTTGGGTGACTTAATACCAAGTAATAACTGTGTTCGCAAAGCGAAACACAAAAGTCGCCAAAACCTCCCATGGATCGCCATCCTAACAATTCTTTTATTCTAAAAATATGTTTTACACTTCATACACAACCTTCCTGTCAAATTTCATGTGATTTGGAGCACTTTCAATTTTCCCGCCTTTTTTCAGTTTCTATGGTAACGGCGGCCATTTTGAAAATTCCAAGACTAAAATACACATCTTGGGATGAGGTTCCATGTTCCTATGAAGTTTAGTTAAGAGTGGACCATCAGTCTTCGAGAAATCAGGTGGACAAGTTCACTGACCGAAGAAAAAGAAGAGTATAATAATAAGAAGAAACGGAGCAAAAACAATAAGTCGCCAAACTACGTTTGGGTGACATAATAAGAAACGGAGTAAAAACAATAAGTCACCAAACTTCGTTTGGGTGACTTAATACCAAGTAATAACTGTGTTCGCAAAGCGAAACACAAAAGTCGCCAAAACCTCCCATGGATCGCCATCCTAACAATTCTTTTATTCTAAAAATATGTTTTACACTTCATACACAACCTTCCTGTCAAATTTCATGTGATTATGAGCACTTTCAATTTTCCCGCCTTTTTTCAGTTTCTATGGTAACGGCGGCCATTTTGAAAATTCCAAGACTGAAATACACATCTTGGGATGAGGTTCCATGTTCCCATGAAGTTTAGTTAAGAGTGGACCATCAGTCTTCGAGAAATCAGGTGGACAAGTTCACTGACCGAAGAAAAAGAAGAGTATAATAATAAGAAGAAACGGAGCAAAAACAATAAGTCGCCAAACTACGTATGGGTGACATAATAAGAAACGGAGTAAAAACAATAAGTCACCAAACTTCGTTTGGGTGACTTAATACCAAGTAATAACTGTGTTCGCAAAGCGAAACACAAAAGTCGCCAAAACCTCCCATGGATCGCCATCCTAACAGTTCTTTTATTCTAAAAATATGTTTTACACTTCATACACAACCTTCCTGTCAAATTTCATGTGATTTGGAGCACTTTCAATTTTCCCGCCTTTTTTCAGTTTCTATGGTAACGGCGGCCATTTTGAAAATTCCAAGACTGGAATGCACATCTTGGGATGGGGTTCCATCTTCCTGTGAAGTTTGGTTAAGATCGGACCAATGGTCTTTGAGAACCAGGTGGGACAAGTTCATGGCGGAAGAAAAAGAGGAATAATAATAATAATAATAATAATAATAAAAATTTATAACTGTATCAGGATGCTGATACAAAAGTCTTCCAAACGAAGTCCTTAATCAGAAATCCGGGCTACAAAACACTTCCACACATCGTAGGCAACCTGTCTGTATAGTTTCATTCAATTCTGAGCACTTTCAATTTTCCCCCCTTTTTTCTGTTTCCATGGCAACGGATGCCATTTTGAAGTCTTGGACACCTGAAACCTTTTCCGCATGTCCTAAGCAACCTTCATGTAAATTTTCATCCAATTCTGAGCACTTTGATTTTCCCGCCTTTTTTGCCGTTTCCATGGCAACCTGTGCCATATTGAAGTCTTGGACACCGAAAACTTTATCCCCATGTCCTAAGCAACCTTCCCATTAATTTTCATCCAATTCTGAGCACTTTGATTTTCCCGTCTTTTTGCCGTTTCCATGGCAACCGGTGCCATTTTGAAAATTCCAAGACCCCATTGCATCTTTCGGGATAAGGGTCTATCATCCTGTGAAATTTTGTCAAGATCCGACCATTAGTCTTTGAGATAATGGTCGGACAAATTTTTGGCGGAAAGAGAAGAAGAAGAACAAGAATAATAAGAATTGAGTAAAAACAATAAGTCTCTCCAAACTTCGTTTGGGAGACTTAATAACAAGTTATAATTGTGTTCGCAAGCGAAACACAAGAGTCTCCAAAACGAACTCCCATATCGGATTCCTCGTCATTATAAAACCCCCTTTCAAAAAAAATTTGAGCAGGGGTTCCCCCTATAATTTACTTTATACATATAGTTGAAATCAAAACAAAACACACAGCAAAAAATACGTTTTTTCTCAAAATTATAGCCCTCTGGCTTGGTTTCCATGGGAACCAAATGCTCGATTATCCATAAAACCCATTTAATACCCTGCTTCAAAAAAAAAATTGGGCAGGGGTTCCCCTTATTATCTAAGTAATACATATAGCTGTAATAAAAATACGATTGTGCAGGAGTTCCCCTTATAATTTACTTTATACATATAGATGAAATCAAAACATAACATAGACCAAAAAACATGTTTTTCTCAAAATTATAGCTTTCTGGCTTGGTTTCCATGGCAACCAAATGCTCGAGTATTCATTAAAACCCATTTGATACCCTGTTTCAAAAAAAAAATTGAGCAGGGATTCCCCTTATTATCTAAGTAATACATATAGCTGTAATAAAAATACAATTATCAACAGTAAATACGATTTTCTCAAAATTTCAAATTTTTGGTATGGTTTCCATGGCAACCAGAATTTTTTTGAAATGCCCAATACTGTAAATCATTGTCTTACATCACACACAACCTTCCAATGAATTTTGACAGAGCTAGGTATAATAGTTTTTGAGATATAGTGAAAACATTCAAAATTTCATTTTCCAATAGAGTTACTATAGGACGACCCCACCCCTTTTTGACGCCCCTAAAGTACCCTTAATGGACCCCCTTTTGAAAAATGTTTAATGATTGCACATCTAGATACATGGGGTCAATAGTATGCCAAGTTTGAAACTTCTAGGTCTAATGGTTTATGAGATCTGCTTCGGACAAGTTCATTGCGATGAGAAGAAAGAAAGATGGAAGAATAATAACAAGTAATAACTGTGTTCGCAAAGCGAAACACAAAAGTCGCCCAAACCTCCCATTGATCAGCATCCCGGCAAATTCCAACTCCCAAAATTAGTTCTACACTTTCAATACAACAAATATGTAAAATTTCAAGCAATTTGATAAACTTTGAATTTTTCCGCCTTTTTCAGTTTCCATGACAACGGCTGCCATTTTGAAAAATTTTTACCTCAAAGTATCTTCTACACTTCTTGCACAGTGTTTCTGTAAATTTTCATGCAATTTGGAGCACTTTCAATTTTCCCGCCTTTTTTTCAGTTTTTGGCAACGGCTGCCATTTTGGAAATTTTCAACCTCAAAACATGTTCTCTACTTCTTACACAACCTTCCTGTAAAATCTCATCCCATTTGGAGCACTTTCAATTTTCCCACCTTTTTTCAGTTTCCATGGCAACGGCGGCCATTTTGAAAATTTCAAGACCAAAAAGCACATCTCGGTATTGGGTTCCATCTTCCTATGAAGTTTGGTTAAGATGGGACCATCGGTCTCCGAGAAATCAAGTTCAGGGCTGAAGAATAGGGAGGAAGAAGAATAATAACAAGTTATAACTGTGTTCGCAAGCGAAACACAAAAGTCTCCCAAACGAACTCCCATATCGGATTCCTCGTCGTTATAAAACCCCCTTTCAAAAAAAATTTGAGCAGGGGTTCCCCCTATGATTTACTTTATACATATAGTTGAAATCAAAACAAAACACACAGCAAAAAACACGTTTTTCTCAAAATTATAGCCCTCTGGCTTGGTTTCCATGGCAACCAAATGTTCGATTATCCATAAAACCCATTTGATACCCTGTTTCAAAAAAAAATTTGGGCAGGGGTTCCTCTTATTATCTAAGTAATACATATAGCTGTAATAAAAATACAATTGTGCAGGGGTTCCCCTTATAATTTACCTTATACATATAGATGAAATCAAAACATAACACAGAACATAAAAACATGTTTTTCTCAAAATTATAGCTTTCTGGCTTGGTTTCCATGGCAACCAAATGCTCGAGTATTCATTAAAACCCATTTGATACCCTGTTTCAAAAAAAAATTGAGCAGGGATTCCCCTTATTATCTCAGTAATACATATAGCTGTAATAAAAATGCAATTATCAACAGTAAATACGATTTTCTCAAATTTTAATTTTTTGGTATGGTTTCCATGGCAACCATAATTTTTTTGAAATGCCCAATCCTGCAAATCTTTGTCTTACATCACAAACAACCTTCCAATGAATTTTGACAGAGCTAGGTATAATAGTTTTTGAGATACTGTATAAACATTCTAAATTTCATTTTCCCATAGAGTTCCTATAGGACGACCCTACCCCTTTTTGACGCCCCCTAAAGTACCCTTAATGGACCCCCTTTTGAAAAATGTTTGATGATTGCACATCTAGATACATGGGGTCAATAGCATGCCAAGTTTGAAACTTCTAGGTCTAATGGTTTATGAGATCTGCTTCGGACAAGTTCATTGCGACGAGAAGAAAGAAAGATGGAAGAATAATAATAATAATAAGAAACGCAACAAAAACAATATGTCTCCCAAACGAAGTTTGGGAGACTTAATAATAAAAATCTATAACTGTATCAGGATGCTGATACAAAAGTCCCCCAAACGAACTCCCAAATCAGAAATCCGGGCTAAAAATCACTTCCACACATCGTAGGCAGCCTGTCTGTTGAGTTTCATTCGATTCTGAGCACTTTCAATTTTCCCGCCTATTTCTGTTTCCATGGCAACGGATCCAATTTTGAAGTCTTGGACACCAGAAACCAATTCATCATGACTTAAGCAACCTACCTGTAAATTTTCATCCAATTCTGAATACTTTGATTTTCCCGCCTTTTTTTCCGTTCCCATGGCAACAGGTGCCATTTTGAAGTCTTGGACACCAGAAACCAATTCCCCATGTCCTAAGTAACCTTCCTGTAAAATTTCATCCAATTCTGAGCACTTTCATTTTCCCGCCTTTTTGCCGTTTCCATGGCAACCGGTACCAATCTGAAGTCTTAGAGACCAAAAACCAATTCCCTATGTCTTAAGTAACCTCTCTGTAAAATTTCATCCAATTCTGAGCACTTTCATTTTCGCCCCTTTTTGCCGTTTCCATGGCAACCGGTGCCATTTTGAAAATTCCGAAACATTCTTGCACCATTCCAGATAAGGGCCTATCTTGCTATGAAGTTTGGTCAAGGTCCGACCACTGGTCTCTGAGAAAACGCGCGGACAAATTTTGGCGGAAAGACAAGAAGAACAAGAATAACTAGATTTGCAATTGCAAGCAATAGCTGATGTCGCCCTTGGCAGCCAATTCGATGATTCCATGTTGTTCGCAGCGTCAAAATCTACCTAGAAATCAATTTTCATTGAAATCCGACAATGTTGAAATTTTGACGTATTTTGGGAGCCATCTTGGAAATGGCGGCCATTTTGAAAATTTTTTCCGGTGCATGCACATCTCCTCAAGGTGATCCAACTTTGTACCAAATATGATTGAAATCTGTCCATGCATCGTTGAGAAAATATCAATTTTAGTTGAAATTGGACCGAATTCGAATTTTTCGTATTCGTGCGGCCATCTTGGAAATGGCGGCAAATTTGAGGAAAATTTTTCTTGATTGCACAATTTCAGATAGTGTTCCAACTTTGTACCAAGTATGATTAAATTCTGTCCAGGCATCTTTGAGAAATCTTCCAGACAAAAAGAGGTGGAAGAAAGAATAATAGTAATAATAATAATAATAAAAAACGGACAAAAAACAATATGTCGTCCCGACTACGTCTGGGGCGACATAATAACTAGTATTAATTGTGTTTGGTTGCAAACACAAGAAGTCTCCCAAACGAACTCCCATATCAGAAGTCAAAGGCTTTAGATGAGAATCACTGATCTAAGACAACCTTCCTGTCAAATATCATTTAATTCTGAGGACTTTAAATTTTCCCACCTTTTATTACGTTTCCATGGCAACGGTTGCCATTTTGACGTCTTGGAGACAAGAAGCCAATTCTACACATGTTCGGCAACCTTCCTGTAAATTCTTATCCTATTCTGAGCACTTTGATTTTCCCGCCTTTTTTACCATTTCCACGGCACCTGTCGCTTTTTTTCAAGTATTGAAGACCAGAAGTCAATTCTACACACGTCAAGCAACCTTCCTGTAAAATTCTATCAAATTCTGGGAACTTTGATTTTCCCGCCTTTTTTACCATTTCCACGGCACCGGTCGCCATTTTGAAGTCTTGAAGACCAGAAGTCAGTTCTACACATGTTAGGCAACCTTTCTGTAAAATTTCATCCAATTCTGAGCACTTTGATTTTACCGCCTTTTTTGGCCGCTTTCATGGGAACGGCGGCCATTTTGAAAATTCCAAGACTTGAGTGCACATCTTGGGATGAGGTTCCATAATCCTGTTAAGTTTCATCAAGATTGGATCACTGGTGTCCGAGAAATTTGGCGGACAAAGTCGCGGCGGAAAACGGAAGAAGAATAATAAAAAAAAATTTTAACTGTATCAGGATGCTGATACAAAAGTCTCCCAAACGAACTCCCAAATCAGAAATCCGGGCTACAAATCACTTCCACACATCGTTGGCAACCTGTCTGTAGAGTTCAATTCAATTCTGAGCACTTTCAATTTTCCCGCCTTTTTTCTGTTTCCATGGCAACGGATATAATTTTGTAATCTTGGACACCGCAAACCTTTTCCCCATGTTCTTAGCAACCTTCCTGTAAATTTTCATCCAATTCTGAGCACTTTGATTTTCCCGCCTTTTTTGTCGTTTCCATGACAACCAGTTCCATATTGAAGTCTTGGACATCGGAAACCTTTTGCCCATGTCCTAAGCAACCTTCCTATAAAGTTTCATCCAATTCTGAGCACTATCATTTTCCCGCCTTTTTTGCCATTTTCATGGGAACCGGTGCCGTTTTGAAAATTCCAAGACCTGTTTGCATCTTTCGGGATAAGGATCCATCTTCATGTGAAGCTTGGTGAAGATCCGTCTATTAGTTTCCGAGAAAATGGTCGGACAAATTTCGAGGAGGAAGAAGAAGAAGAACAAGAATAATAAAAATAAGAATTGAGTAAAAACAATAAGTCTCCCCAAACTTCGTTTGGGAGACTTAATAAGAAACACAGCAAAAACAATAAGTCTCCACAAACTTCGTTTGGGAGACTTAATAAGAACTGAGTAAAAACAATAAGTCTCCCCAAACTTCGTTTGGGAGACTTAATAATAAGAAACGGAGCAAAAACAATAGGTCGCCAAACCTCGTTTGGGAGACTTAATAATAATAAGAAACGGAGCAAAAACAATAAGTCGCCAAACTTCGTTTGGGCGACTTAATAATAATTAGAAAGGGAGCAAAAACAATAAGTCGCCAAACTACGTTTGGGCGACTTAATAATAACAAAGAAACGAAACAATAACAATATGTCTCCCCGACTTCGTCTGGTGCGACATAATAATAAAAACAAACAAACGGAACAATAACAATGTGTCTCCCGACTTCGTCTGGGGCGACATAATTATGGGAAGAATCAGAATAGATATCAAATTACGTTCAATGAAACAAATAATTGAAAACATCGTACGGTAAAATCCCGGGATCTTGCTTAATATAAGAAATACGAACTTCCCTAATTTAATATTCAGTTTAATAATTCTAAGACCAGAACATTCATGGCTAAAACGGACTTTACTAGAATGGTCGTGGCCAGAGCAGACTTATGTAAAACGGTCATGGCTACACGAACAAATATAATTCAGGACCAGAGCAGGGATTATTCTAGGACTGTTCTAAGTTTGAACCATTATCAGTTTATTCTAACTTTGTTTCTCTTGTTATCTTGGATGAGAGGTTATGTCTGCACCACACTGTACATTTACTCATTATCTCTTTATCATACACTTGCCTTGAAAAGGTAGAGGGTATAAAGTGATTGGGTGTCCGTCTGTCCTCTCTTCACAAATGTTTGGTAAGTTTCCATAGCTTGTATATGTTTGAATGATTTGCATTTACCTGTATCTTGATTGTAACGTGTAAACCATTTCAGGTTTGGTTTGTTACAAATTACTGTCTGCCAATATTTTGAAATTTTATAAATCACTATGGAAATTTTCGTCGCAGTTAATTACTGGCTTGAATAAGCTGAGAGAATTTCAATTTAGTCTGGAGCTAATTCACAATGAGTTGTAACGTGTAAGCCATTTTCAAGAATGCCTTAAACCATTTCCTGTTTGTCGATATGTTGAATGAACAAATAAAGGGATATGGAGTAAATGAACATGGGAAAATCCCTATAAATAAAATGTGAAGATTAAGCAATTGGAACAACGCATTCATTGTTGTTCTTCACCTTGAAGTCACCACGAGGCCTTCAACAAATAACAAACACTCTAATCGCATAGTAAGTTCAAAACGGCCCCTAGCATCAGTTTGAGCAGAATTCACTTGCTAAATATTGAACAACACTACATCAATCCCCTGTTTTACATCATTTTTGTTATGGATGTGGGGTCGTCAACAAGCATAACTTATTGGGCAAAGTACTCTTACACATACTGCCATCCGTTGCCCGACAATAAGACAAATAGACAATTCAACATATAAACGATCACGATAACTCATTGAGTTGATTGTAAGACAACTTGGCAAGTAAAATCGGGAGATATGTACAATAAATATACGGTTTAACCACTACAAAACAAGAAAGTCAAGTCTTGAATTTTGATAGTGTGTTCTTACTGGAAATGCTCACATGAACAAGTACACCATAACTGAAAATAAACAGAGCATACACCTCAAACACGGGGAATCTTTTTAAGGACTCCACACTGCACGAGAGACAAACTCCACAGTAAATGAACAAATAAAGAGATATGTAGTAAATGTGCAATAGGGGCAAAATCCCTATAAATACATGATAAGATGAATTTTTACTATAATCATCTTTGAATTTTTGTCGCAGTTGACTTCTCTTGTATTAGTTTGAATTATTTAGATTTTTTTCCTTAGTTTTATAATAATAGGTGGTAACATGTAAGTCACTTTCAGATCTGATTAGTTCTTACGTTTTTGCCGATATCTTTAAGTTTCACCAACGCGCACAATAGATTAGGAATTTTTGCCGTAATTAACATGGCTTTTATATGTTGAAAAGATTTTTAAATTTGGTCTGGGACTTATAATAATACCTATAAATAAAAAAGTAAAGAAAACAACTGAGTATATTATGAATTTACAATCAATGTCATACTGAAAAAAAAAACTGTTGTAAATTTTAGAAAAGATATATCTACAATAGATGCAATTACATGATATTTTCCTTCTGATACATGCTGTGGAGAAAGAGAAAAATTCACTTGAAATCATATAAGAAAATCTCATTTTTATTAAAGGTTTGAGTAAAATTACTTAAGTAAGCCTTTTATGTGTTTTTTTTGTACTTTTTGCTTCATGTTTTGGCTAAAAGTATTAACAATTTTATTGTAGCCGAACCTATATCATATCACGTATTGAGAATTACCGCTTTGTTAAATGCTGTGGATAATGTCATGCAAATGACATGCGTTGGCATTATATCACATTTTGAAATACACTTTAGTAATTTGTTGTTCAATAGAATAATGTTTGCATTGCACTACAACCATGACCTAAAATATAATTTTTTATAACAGGTTTCTGTAAATTTGTATTTGTTAATTTGTCGCAGAAATGTTTATCATTACTGAAATTTATATAAGCGCATACTTAAGACATCCCTATTAGTCAAGGATTAAGATTCATTACACTAACACTGAGTATGGTGTTACATCTTCAAATTTTTGTTTACTGAGGATTTCGTACATGATTTGTCTAAAATAATAGAGAAGTACATGGTGAATGAAAGGATATGGAGTAAATGCACACGAGACAAAAGTCTCCACAAATACACGGTAAAAGCAAGCAAAGGAACAACGCTTTTATTGTTGTTCTTCATCTTTAAGTCACCATGATGTTGTTCTTCATCTTGAAGTTACCATGAGGCCTTCAACAATGAGCTTTGCTCATACCTCATAGTAAGTTCAAGACGGCCCCTAGCACCGGTTTAAAGGGAATTCTTTGCTAATTGTCGTGCAACGCTACATCCATGTCTTTATTGGTAATGGATGTGGGATTGTCAACAAACATTAATTAAATTGGCAAAGTGCTCTTACAATCACTGTCATCCTATAGAGGTATTTGCATCATGGAAATTATCTTATTGATGACTATAATGTTCCACTCATAATGTGAATTTAAAACTATTGATTAGATTTATTTAAACATCATATATGTAGTTGTAAATATTATGCATAATATCAATATGCTCATATATTGATATCAAATGAAAGATAACTCGAAATTCACTAACAGAGCTTAATGGGAAAACTTCTTAAACAATGAGTATCGGATCTTTGCTGACACAATTGCCTATATTTAAATTTGTATTTACAATACAAAATTTTTTGCGGATAAATACAAACAGATTTGCGCCTGTCCTAAGTCAGGAAATTTATTAAGCCTTTGTGTGTCTTGTCTGTTTTCTGTTAAGTTTAATTTATGTCTCTAGGAGTCTAGGTTGATGTTTATTTTGCTAAACTTGATTACTCTTTATTTAGGGGCCGACTCCAAGCTGCCGTTGGGTGTGGGGCGTCCTCACCGTTCAATGAAGATCTTATTGTGGCTTTGAGTTGCTGTTACTCCAATTCAGGTCGTTGTCTCTTTGACACATTCCCCGTTTCCCCTTTTTTTTTCGATATGACTCAATTTTTTCACAGATTTTCTTTATTTCCTCAGGAAAGTTTCCTTATTATATTAGCATTGAAGCGACAAAATAAAAAACTATTCCATAGATATCTTTCTATTTGAGTCATATGTTAGCCATTTGAACATACTTTCAAAAAATGTAAAGCAAAAAGGGGGTCACCGACTTTGTTTTCCATATAATTTGTAAAATGCGAATTTTCATAGTGGTATCTAAAAAGAATATCTTTATCAAATTATCTCCCTTTTTCAAATATCCTCTACCCAACTGTTTAATTATCAAATTACCATACCTCATCTAATTAGATAAATATATGTGAAACGAAGTAAATGTAGGTCCTTTGCATTTTGTGTCAGTGATATAATATTTATTGATACGTTACAAATAATAATATTTGCATATTTAAAAAGCAGATAATGCCACAACATTAATAAAACAAATTCAAAATGGTAGAAGACTGCCAGTTTACCATAACTACGTATTTAAGCCCATAACAAAAAGAATAAGGAATTTGGAGTACTATCTACTTTGAAATCGCCAAGGTTATCGCGAAATATTTTTTTCTGATGCTATCCCTACATTGAATGTAAATGGCAACGCTACAATGTAACAGACGACATATTTCACCGACAAATCGGTGGAAGACCACAATTATCTCGTGAAAAAGTTAGAAATAATCTGAAATGCTTTAACACGGCCACTCATGCTTCTTTAAACATTTTTGAAACCACGAACAGCCGAAAAGTTTTTACAAGATTCGTCTCCGATTGTCTTTTAGGCAAAATAGCTGTTGCCTATTCTTATGTACCCCATATTTACGGTAACACCTCCATTGAGCCTTGCAACTACGAAACTGACAAAACAGCTGACGTTCTCCTACCACAGCTGCCACTACTTGTCTACAGCTTATAGTAGGACAAGGGTGTAGAGATTGCGTCCGGAACGATTTGTTTACATTAATACAAAACCACCAAGATTGATATTAAATGCTTGAAGAAGTGCAATTTAACTTCAATGATTCTTTGAACAACCATCATAAGTAAAATTTTTACTAGCAAATATCCAAAGTCTATGGTTGTTAAATTAATAAAATAACTTAAATAAAAAATATAGAATTCTCTTTTTTAAGTTATTGTTTGATGTTACAGCTACTTCAATAATCAACCTTTTTACCAAGCTTTAATGTAATTATATACATATTCATAAATTCAATATATATATATAATTTTACAAATTTAGTATTTTCTCTTTTCAGAATTTCATAGTAAGGATCATAGCAAAAAATACAGCTTTATTAATGATGGTATTGGACAGCTGCAGTTTGCGAATTTTGAATTAGCGTAGTATCGTAATAGTCGTTGACTTTCATACCTAATTTTTCATTCACAGTTCTAATATCTGCTAGCAAAAACAATGAAAAAATATTGAGTAAATGCACATGAGACAAAGTTTCTACAAACACACGATTAAATCAAATAGTGGAACAACGCTTTTATTATTGTTCTTCTCCTACCATAGCTGTCACTGTTTGTCTACAGTTTATAGCAGGACAAGGTTGTGGAGATGGCGTTTAGCAAGATTTTTTGTTCATAAATATAAAACAATCATTAATATCAAATGCATGCAGTAGTGCAGTTTAACTTCGTATCAACTAAATCTATGTATGAATACATTGAAATCAACAACCGTTGTTTAATTTTTTAGATGATGCATTGTTTTATCGTAAAAATACTTCATGGTTTCAAGCCAGTAGTTATTGCGAAGAAAATGGAGACTCATTGGCCTTTTCACATCGGAATTCATGCATACGTTCAAACGGGACTACCGTATGGATCGGAAACTATAAGAAGCTGTCTAACTGGATTGCGATTCAAGGTATTCGTCAAACTATTAATTTAAGTACTCAGTATTAACCAAATTTCATTTATACAACATTTATTAAAAGTAAACTTACAAACATGGCACCTTTAAAACTATAATTCAAACGAAATCACTATGTTTTAAAATTAGCATTATCCGGCCCCGATGAACTTGTATACTGTGTAATCAGGGCAACAACTTACTGTACGCAGGGTAGTTCAAAACCAACTAAAACAGTTTTGATAATCCTTTTTTTTCATTATAAAGGACATTATGATTAACATTGGTTATTGATATAAGATGAGATTATGTGGCAAGTTCAGGTTGTTTTAATTGCTTATAACCGTATAGGTAGCAACAGTGTTACTGTAGGGAACTTCAACAGAGTAGGACTAAAAGTACAGTGGATAGCAACCCATTTGATGTCGAACAGTACACAGAGTATGATTTAAACTGTACGCAGTGTATGACTATATTTGCAAACTAAAGTTCAGTCTGATTGCTAAAACGAAATCAACGGTACAGTTTGCTCTTCTTCTTTGCAAATTTTTAAATTGCAAGTAATGGCACATCATGCAAATTATGATTAAAAACAATTTCTCGGTAATACTTAGAATTACGAATTTAAAAATGATAATATTGTCCTGCCTCAAAACCATATTAGATATAATTCAACAACGATATCGGACAACACAAAAGAGAAACTTTTCTTGCTATTTGTCGACAATGGAAATTCACCTTATGTAACTTGTACAGTCTATACGTACTGTGTGATATTGAAAAGGTATGTTCAAAAGCTGGAATATTTTAAAATTCCAAAAGATGACTCAAAATAATTTTTTAATTAATTTTTATGTTGATGCCTCGAAATATTAAAAACAATTAAAATTTCTTAATGTCATTTATACCATCTCAGTTTCTTGTACAGTATTGTTCAAGTTCAAGTCGATATAAATGTGAGCTAACCATAAGGAAAACAAAGGACCCGAAAGTTCTTATCAATTTCATTGTGAACAAATCTATTATGAAAACAAAGGAGCAATGAAAAAACAAAGTAACTATTTTTTGTCATTCTTATGTTAACTTCAACCTTAATTTTTTTTTAAGGAAAACAAATGTCTGTTAAAGACCAAACAATTTACAGAATGATTGTAATGTACAATTAAACAAGATCAACTGTGCGCGGCATATTCGAAAGTTAGGCCGGAAAAGGAAAAAAATAGCACATATCTTTAATCTTTAATACCATCATATATTCGTATATATTCATTATAGTTTCGTAAATTATATAAACATTTTTCCAACTCGAAATCAAAATGTAGATATAAACAAAAATGTCATTCCATCAGTACCTGTTTCTGAACCAATGCAGGAGGTCATCAAGATATAAGTGATCTTACATGATATATGTAAAAAAACAAATACAGTTGCAAAATATGTTTCTGTTTATTGTTGAACAATAAGCTACTCGTTCAATGATATTCTCTAAACATGCAAACACTAGATGCTTTCCATGTCGAATGAATGTACGCATAAGAAGGAGTCGATTATATATCTTATATGACAGATTGGACATAAAGGTAATCAATCATTAATTTACAACAGTAAATTGCATTTTACAATACCATATAGCTTCAGTTTCTCTCCGGAAAACATCATTTACGTTTTGATATGTAGCAGTTGCGGTCATAATTATATAGGACAGATGCTTAAAAGAATTGCACAGACAGCAAATATACGAACCAGCTGCAAGAAAAAAAAAATCATCCTGGTGAGAATTTAAATATGTGTGCACGCTGTGCAGTTTATGTTTTTGACAGACTGTTCCGCACTAGCCAAAGGAAAGGAAATGACAGGAAGCTACATTGTACTGGGAATTTATTCCTCTTCTCTCTGGAAAAACTACCGGTACATTTGTATATATTTCAAATGTACTTTAGCTGCGATCGATGATGCTCAACATTTTTATTCTCTTCTTGTAACCCTGATGCTTTCAGCTGGATAACCCTGAGCATCGCCCAAGTTGGCACTCCATGGCGGGTGGGGAGCAAGGGAGTGACCTTGATATAATTTTTTTTCAAGAATACCGCTTAAGGGCCTTCTTGATCTCGCTTGAGGGGGTGAATATTGTTCACCTCTAGTTGAAGGCCTCAGGCGATATCAAGATGTAGACAGGATTTATAAAAGCCCTGTCCTTGATAAACTGGAGTTTCTATGTATCGTCTGCGTTTTTGTCAGATGTACATTCACTCCATATCCTTTCATTTTTCCTATTTAAAATCCCTGTTAGTTACAAGTTTTAACTCCAGCGACTTATAGTCCTTGAGTATATGCTACCGTGATTGCGACATTTTTTGCAATGCGTAAGTAATTTTGTACAACTGATAAAGTTTTTATGACGTCTATTTTGGCGTTATTACTCCATCTCTTAGAAAAAAATTATAACGTATTTTTTTTTCGCTAAATAACGACCCTTTTAGAGGACATTAAATCGCCTTGTTATAGCGTTATTATGCATATTTTAAAATTATTTATTAAGGGGTCAATAACTTTTCGTAAAAACTTGTTCATGTATTGACGTGACGTATTAGTTATGAACTGGAAACTGTAATTACACTACAAGAGACTCATTTTGCGATTTAAATTGAGGATGCTGGAGGAAAAATAGGATGCTGTTGAAGGGTATCAGTACTCAGTCAGTAAAAAATAAATCAAAGCGATCGCTGATACAAAATCTTTCAACACCTTTGTAGGCGGAGTTACATTTCAAAATTTATATGAAATTTATATTTTTATGAACTTCCAAATGTTTTGGTTTGATCTGCACTCATGAGACATACGTTGTCGAAATGTGCATATGCAGAAAATAGATTAACAGTAACTTCGGTATTTTGTTACAACTGGCATGATGCCTCTGCTGGTGGACTGTAAGTCCCCGAAGGTATTCACCTACCCAGCAGTCAGTACTTCGGTGCTGACCCGAAAACCGATTGAATTGAAATTTGCAATATCAAAATTTTACAAAAAATTGTTGAAAACTTAGGAGTATCTCCCTCATACATATCTCTGTACTTAGCTTTATTTTGGCTTTTCTATTTATATTTTTTGGTTATTTGTTCTCTATCAGCTTGAACATGTTTTTCAGTTAATGAACATCTAAATGTTTTGGTTTGATCTGCATTGATAAGACATAAGTTGTCGAAATGCGCATATGCAGAAAAACAGTAACTTTGGTTTTTGGTATTTATTAAGTATATGGACGACTGAAATTACGAACGAGATGTTTTAGATATAATATTAAAGTATTAAATGGAATATTAACTGCCTTGGATAAACAATTTTTTATAAACACTATTTAAATTCTTTATTATCTGGATTTTCGATTTGTCCTTTTGGCTTGTTGCTTGGTTATTTGTTTCCTTGATATTTTTGTGAAATAAAAAAGGTATTTTAAAAAAAAGACACATGCACATTTTGTAACCATCTAAACTTCACAAACAAACATTGATAGGTCTATTTGTCTTAATTTATTTTCTAATGTTATAGTCTTTTCCTTGTAAAGAAAACTATGCATTAGAATGCAAAAAACAAAACCAAAAAAGCAAA